>CAMOHE010049705.1:0-15348 GCA_946598075.1 Artocarpus hirsutus | reverse complement strand
AACATATTCAAAAATCAGCCTAAAATAAATTCCTATCACTTCAAAACATGCATTAGAAGGCAGAGACCAAAATCATACACTAGGTACAAATCAGTGAGTTACATGTAATAATAATTCCCAAACAATTAAAATAAATTTATTTAGACCTAAAAATTCATATGATATCATTTTTAACCTACACATACAGTAGCATAAAATTTCTCATTTCCAAATAAAATTATATAATCATAAAAGAAATATATCTCATAACAAGAATCTCACAGCTTACATTTTAAGCAGTTACATAACCTAGGTTTATTAAAAAATTCTATAACTCATGAAATACTCATCAAATCATTACAAAACTTTCCAGTCCTATACTTAACATATATATATACATATCCACCAAATTTCGTGCAAAACAACATTCATTTGCAACAAAAACAATAACCATACATATTTGCAACAAAACTGATCAGCAACAATTTACTGTGAGTGGTGGAGAGGAGAAAATTCATAACTTTTTATATAAAATTCGGATTAAAGTGAAATTTGGAGGAGAATATCATAACACATGCATAATTAACATACTAAAAATTCAGAGTAAAATAAAATTCGTAGAGAAAGATATAGCAGTCGTAATATAGGAGAAAAATATGCTTAAGAATTTCCGAGATTAAGTTCATACCTTAGAACGATTTCTTCTTAAAATTTCTTGAATTATCTCCAAAGAAATTTTTGATATTTTAACAAAAGAATTGCAGGGATATTTGAGAGGAGGAAGAAGAAAAGAAATGTGATAGGAAGAGAGAGAAAGAGAGAGAATTCAAGAGAGAGAATTAGAGAGAGAGAGTACGTGAGAGTGAGAGGGAGAGGGAGAGACAAAACGTAAAAATGAATGAATACGTTACACTCACCTCATTAATCAGAATTTTCTGATTAATTGCAAGACATAAATCGTGGGAAGTGGAGAGGATTAAGGGAGAGAGAGAATTTTTGTTATGGTAAAATAAATGAATTTCAAAAATAAGGGAAAGAAAACTCATCCTCTTAATACAATTCAGAAATTTTCTGATTAGATGCCATGCAAAATTCGTGTAAATGGATAGAATTTAGAGAGAAAAAGTCAAACTTCCAAGAACAGATCGAATTGCCATATTTCGCCTTTGTAAAATGGGAAAACTTTATCCATTAATTCAAATACATCAAAAGTCAATTGCTTCATAACCAAAATTAAACAAATCATCCCATAATTATGTTAATTATCCAGAATAAATTATCCTTATCACAATTCAACCTTATCCCAAATTTTGTGAAATTTCTGCTGACTGCTTATCAGCTGTCATCGGCCTACCGATCTATCCCATCAGCCTACCGATCTCAGAAGTCCGGCCTACCGATGATATCTCATCGGCTTGCTGTTCTGAGGAATTCATTTCGGCCTGCCGAACTGAATGGTCCGGTCTGCCGATCTGCCCTTAAATATAAAAATCATTCATAACATTAAATTATCAATAATAATAAAAAAAATAATTAAACATATAACATTAATGACATGAACATTTGAGCACATCAATTCCACGCGAGCGTCACCTGTCATAACACTTAGAATAAAATGGTTAGCACCATCTATCAAATATCATAACACATATTATAATTATAACATTTAAAGTCGTCATTCATCATAGCATAATCCTTTACATAAAATTAGGCGGGCGTTACAATTATATCATATATCATAACACATATCATAAATATAACACTTAACGTCATTATTAACATGACATAATCTGTTACATAAAAATTAGGCAGGTGTTACAATAAGTGTTAGGATCGTTGCCCTAAGCAACAAATGTTTTAATTGTAATTAATTACATTTTGGATTAAATGAATAAATAAATAAATAAATAATAATGCAAATATTTCATGTGTTAATAATAGTCCTCATATTGCTTTCATTATTATAGTTAACCATTTAAGCAAACATGTGTTATATGACTATTATAACTAAATATAGTGATTAGGCATATAAGAAATTTATACGCTATATAGATATAAGAATAAGATTAATAGTATAAATTATATATTCTACATTCTATGTATTTAGCTGGGCACTTTATACATGACAAGACTATAATAGGATCTACGTCCAATTAGGGAGATAGTTTATTTGGGCTGTCGGAGCAAATTGACTCCTTGGTAGACATATTGGTATGGTAGACCTAATGGTGGTTGCATACTGGAGTAGACCTAAAGTATAATTGATTTAAAAATATTTCCATTTATCTTAAATCAATTCACTTTGACAATCATCTATGTGTGATCTTAATCCTGAAGTGGATTAATGACTTCATGTTTATAGCTTGTATCTTTTAATATGCAAAAGGCAGGCCGAAGGCTCCATTATTGGTATGTGTCAGACATGTATGCCCTAAAAAATAAAAATAAAAAGACATTTTTATCAATAAATAGTTTATTTATTGTTTATATACTGAATGTTGTTCTTTTTATGTTCATATTTGTTGAATGTATGTTAAGCAAACAAATGTTTAAGACTGTTGGTCTAAACCTTTAGAATCAGACATATGATAGACAGATTATGCGGAAGACATGATTCTAAACGTGATGGTCTAAATAATAAGATCAATAATTGAGGGAATAAAGTTGGGCGCTTTATTCATGCAAAGATTGTTATGTTGTCTATATCCTTAATAGGAGATGGTTTGTCTTGGCCATCAGAAGTGGACTCCGCGAATAGAAATATTAGTACATTGTCATAGGTGACGATGTATTAAATCGGGATATAAAATGTAATTGATTTAAATTAATAATTCTGTCTCGGTAAATCAATTTACTTTAGACAATCATATGTGTTGTATCTTAATCCTGAGATAAATAGTAGGTCTGTTGTCTTGACTTATGTCTTTTGATGTACCAAAGGGTGACATGCACATTATTTGTTGGTATACATGCTGGTACATTAGAGACATGACTCTTTAGAGCGTAGACCTATTATTCACATATACAGAATCCATAGCTCCTCTTTAGGAGTCATTGATATCCTTTATATACGTTATCCTGTAATTGGAAGATTAGAGCGCTCAACCATTTGGATACATAAGTGTAATCGAATGGTATATTGTCGTTGGTTGGTAAGTTTTTCGATGGTGAGACAATAGAACGTAAGATAAAAATAATCAAAAAAGTAAGACAAAATTTATCCTTAAGCCGATTATAGATAATGCTATGGGGATACGATATATCATGATATGTCATGGACACTTAGCTATTCAGGCTTCGTAATTTTATATAGTTCAAGAGTGCAACTCTAAGATTTTAGTGAAGTAGTATTAGCGTTGAAAATTATGAAACAGATATTTGGGATATTGGGTTTCATAATTATCAGGAGCTTGAACTATATAAGTCCATTAGATTCCCTTTACTAGCTCATAATAAATCCTATAATGATACGACGTGGTTTCCAATAAATTGGTGACTTATGTTAAATTATTAGATTGGTTGAAATTCGATAGGATCAGATAAATCATGTAACACTCTCCATCTTAACTAGACAAAACACATGCCTGGTCAAGCTGGCGAGTGCTACCTTTACTTCAACATGTAGAAATTATTAAAAAAATCTCTTCATTTATCTTTTTACATATCATATTATTAGATAAAAATTACAAACTAAAAAAAAACTTACTATATTTACAAAAAAAAAAAAACATATATATTTTTTCTAGAACAAGTTCTCAAACTCTTGATTATATACATCAGAAACAGCAGTCTTTAAAACATAATAGTTTTCATTAGTAGCATGTGAACATCCTATCAACCATAGCAACTTAAACAACTTCTATTTCTGCACATGAACATCTGCATCACAAGAAACTAAATGAGCTATAGCTCAGTAAGTAGAATATAAAGTTGACATCACAAGGTCAAACATGTATTTTAAACCATAGCATTCTATTGTACCCATTTTCAGTTAAAAGAAAACATTTTCAGTGAAAGGTAGCCTATGGTGCCTCAATCAAGTATAGAACTAGCTTAATATCCGATAGGCTTTGAGTTTTCGAAACCTATTCTTTTTCAGTCTTATGGCTACCCTATATTGGAAAACCTCATGCCTCAAGGGATATCGCCACCATAATTTGGATACGTCAGTCCCTCCTGCGTCCCTTGCCTACCCAGATTTAAACTGTGTTTTATACTTTATCCTAAAACATAACACAAGGATACAATAGCTTTTGCTTTTGCAAACAAGTAAATAAGGCAATCACAATTTTACAAATCCTTTAACTCGTTGAGTTTATAAAATACTTCTCATACACGTGCCATCTTTTTTCTATACACGTGACAGTCAGGAGGTTCGATTGGTCGAGGTGGAAGGGGTAGCAGGTTTTATTGACCTCTCTGTTCTATTAATCTATCAATCTGTCTGGATTGTCTCTCTACTAATCCAGTAAGGTTTGCCACAATTTGCACCAAATTAGGTAACGATTCTCCAGGTGGTAGGTCATTAACCACTCTTGTTTTTCTCTTAAGAGCCATTACTTCATTCACTAGTGTAATGCCCTATTTTATCCCATGTTTCTTAAATAATTACGCTTTTCTTAAATATTACAAAAAAAAAAAACAAATAAATTGCATGCATAAGACACAAAAATTCTACCAGTTGTTTAAGTTGCTACACTCCCCAATGTTCATATGCCCTAAATTAGTCTTTAAGAGCAATTTAAACTATTCGCTCTAATACCAAAACTGCAACACCCTCCATCTTAACTAGACAAAACACATGCCTGGTCAAGCTGGCGAGTGCTACCTTTACTTCAACATGTAGAAATTATTAAAAAAAAATCTTCATTTATCTTTTTACATATCATATTATTAGATAAAAATTACAAACTAAAACGAAATAACTTACTATATTTACAAAAAAAAAAAAACATATATATCTTTTCTAGAACAAGTTCTCAAACTCTTGATTATACACATAAAAAATAGCAGTCTTTAAAACCTAATAGTTCTCATTAGCAGCATGTGAACATCTTGTCAGCCGTAGCAACTTAAACAATTTCTATTCCTACACATCAACATCTGCATCACAAGAAACAAAATAAGTTATAGCTCAGTAAGTAGAATCTAGAATTGACATCACAAGGTCAAACATGTATTTTAAACCATAGCATTCTATTGTACCCATTTTCAGTTAAAAGAAAATATTTTCAGTGAAAGGTAGCCTATGGTGCCTCAATCAAGTATAGAACTAGCTTAATATCTGATAGGCTGAGAGTTTTCAGAACCTGTTCTTTTTCAATCTTGTGGCTACCCTATATTAGAAAACCTCATGCCTCAAGAGATATCGCCACCATAATTTGGGTATGCCAGTCCCTCCTGCGTCCCTTGCCTACCCAGATATTAAACTGTGTTTTATACTTTATCCTAAAACATAACACAAGGATACAATAGCTTTTGCTTTTGCAAACAAGTAAACAAGACCATCACAATTATGCAAATCCTTTAACTCGTTGAGTTTATAAAATACTTCTCATACAAGTACTATTATTTCTTGTGAAGTTTGAAAATAGGATTGTACTTACTTGAAATCCAAGAAGACTTAACAAAAGTGTGGAGAGTGGACCCTTCTTGGTGAATTTGATGTGCTATTGACCTGCCATATTCATATTGTAACCATTCAAGCACAAAGAAACAATTTTAACAATTATGCCTATACCAACTTACAATCATCTTCTTGATATGTAAAAATGGAAAAATTCATAGATCTTAAAATACAAACCCAATTGTCATGAAAATTTGTAGAACAACAATAAACATATCAAAGAATCTCCCTATAAAATTTCACATCATTTGGGCTTAATTTGTCTAGGTTCACAAACAAACAAAGCTAGCCTACTGCCAACAAAATTTCAGCAGCAGGACCTGATTTTGAAAAATTCACCAAAAATTCATCCTTCAACATTTTTGCACGAAATTTTGATACAACATAGCTCTATATGTCCACTGTCATTCCTCAAAATTTCAGCTTCAAACTCAAAGTAATCTAGGAGATATGAAGCCTGAAATCAGGGCTCTTGCACACTTTTTTTTTCCAGAATTTCAGTTTAACATTTTCTCAAACATCATGCTTGCACTCACCAAAATTCATAGAAAACAGAGCAAATTCGAATTTAAACACTTCCAAATCATGCTTAGATCAAACCACAGCAAGAAGAACACCCATTTACATTCAATTAAACCCTTTCTCACATCATTCAACTAAAGACATCTTTACTTCCATGAAATTTTTCACAAACCAGCCCATTTACATATAACCCATAAAAACCATCAAGAAGCATGAAATTACCAATCTAATTCAAGAAAAACGTCTTACCTTGGCTGCTATATAAGTTGGCCTCTCACATTTAGGTTTAGATGTCAATTTTCTAAAGAAAATCCATGGTTTGTCTGGGTGGTCACTCTTAGTTCTGAGTTTTCACCTTCATACCCTCACTTCTTTGATTCTTTGCTCAAAGAGAAACGAAGAAGTCTGAGTAGAGAGTTTTCTTTTTGATGATTATCTACTTAGGAATTGAATTTTAGAGAGAGAATGGTGGACAATTATTTGAATGACAAGTGGGAGGGGCTCTAGCACTCTCCCTGCTTTAAACGTGTATAAGAGCAATGAAATTATATGTTTTTTCTTTTCCTAATTATATTTGAATGACATTAAAATTATATATATTTTTTCTTTTCCTAATTTTTCTAATAACCCCACTAAAAATACCTTTTCACATGTATATCCTCAATGTCAATATATGTTCATTAATGTTCCACTATTTTTAACAAATTCATACAAACAGATATCAAATACTTACTTTAACTGTTACTAAAATAGTCAACTAAATGAAAACATAATAAATCATGTAATGAACCAACAATAAAAAACATATTATTTTCAATTATTCATATCTAGGGCCGACAATTTTAGACACGACACGATGACACGATATGAAAACGATACGATATAAATGGGTTTAGACCGCACGAATATTAATTGGGCCATAAATGGGTTGACACGAATAACACGAAAATAAACGTGTTGGATTCGTGCTAGCACGCTTAACACGTTTAATTAAATGTGCAGTAAACGTGTCAACACGACACGACACGATCCGCCCGTTTATAGCACATTTAAACTTAAAATAAAACATTTTATAATTTTGCAAGATGAAGGATTTGAACATTACACCTAAAAGTGTATTATTAAGCTTGCCTCCATCACATTGAATGATCATTTTGTATGAAATAAGAGCATTTAATTTATTTATTATATTTTTAATGCTTTTGAATCTTAAAATAAAAAATCCGCCCGTTTATAGCATATTTAAACTTAAAATAAAAACTTTTATAATTTTACAAGATGAAGAATTTGAACCTTACACCTAAAAGTGTATTATTAAACTTGCCTCCATTACACTAAATGATCATTTTGTATGAAATAAGAGCATTTAATTTATTTCTTATATTTTTAATGTTTTGAATCTTAAAATAATTCAGAAGAGCATTTAATTTATTTATTATATTTTTAATGTTTTAAATCATAAAATAAAAAAAAATTTGGTAACATGCAGCTACTAAGAATCGAACCATTGATGAGGAAATATAATTGTGCCAAACTCCACCAAAGCTCAACGATCATTTTGTCTAGAACATAAACATTTAATTTATTTATTATATTTTTAATGTTTTGAATCTTAAAATAAAAAAATTTGACAACCTACAGGTGTGAAGAATCAAACCTTAGATGGGAGAGCATATTATTGCACCAGCCTCCACCAAAGCTCACGGAGCTTTTGTTACAAAATGAAATCTTCTATTTATTTATTGTGAGTCTACGTGCATGTTTTCAACTCATTCAAAAGTCCCACATTGAAAAGGAAAGCAAACTTTTCCCTGCAGTTCCCTATATAAGGACTCATGCCTTTGCTTATTTCAAGCGGCTCAACGTGAGTTGCTGTGAAAATAATTTTTCTTAAATCCAATTAATGAGGATTGGATTAGAGAAAAGAATGCAGTTTAAGTTTTAAATGTTTAATTTTTAAATTTGATTGTTAAGGATTTAAACCGATTAGATTAAAGAAAAGTCTAACAAGAACAATTTAATTTAAGGATAAGAATATTTTAAATATTTTGGTGTAGTTTATTTTAAATTGTAAAAATTTGCTACATATAAAATTTATATTTTTAATTTTTTTATTTTAATATTTTATTGTTATTATTTTTTTGTCGTTAAGTGTGTCGTGCGTGTGTATAATCGTGTTAATCGTGTTAACACGTCACGACACGTTTAATAATTGTGTTAATTGTGTCGTGTCGTGTTACACGTGTTACAGTCGTGTTGTGTTTGTGTTTATATTTTAGGCACGTTTATTAATCGTGTCGTGTTCGTGTTGAGAGTAATCGTGTCATGTTGTAATCGTGTTGGCACGAACACGGCATAAAACACAAATTGCCAGCCCTATTCATAGCACATCAATTCTTGCCAAGTAGATCATCCAACTCTTCACTATAAAAAAAAAACACTTGAAATATCGTTAGATTTCTCAAAAACACTATATAATAGAACGTTATATCATGATTAAAATAATAAAATGCACAACATACTATTCAAATTTACTATAAAAAATGCTTCATATAACCATACACATTTGTGAGAATTTTGGGCATTACAAATCATGTATGTTTATCGGTTGAATTAATTTTTGTTAAATTAATTCAAGATAAACTTGTTGATTATCTAGAATATTTATTTTCCTAGAGATTGTCTAGATAAGGTTGTTTTAATCAGATAACTTCTTTATTGGTTTGTTTGATTTAAAACTGAGGCTTTATCCAAAGAACCTTGGGTCGGAAATAAAAGATTCTCAGGGAACATTTATCCTGTAACAATACGACATACTTGTCCAATAAATTGGTGACTTATGTTAAATTATTAGATTGGCTAAAATTTGATAGGATCAGATAAATCATGTTTGTTTATTGGTTGAATTAATTTTTGTGTAAATTAATTCAAGATAAAATTGTCGAATTATTAGGAATATTTATTTTCCTAGATATTATCTAGATAAGGTTGTTTTAATCAAATAACTTTTCTATTGGGTTGTTTAATTTAAAATTGAGGCTTTATCTAAAGAATCTCGAGTGAAAAATAAAAGATTCTCAGGGAACATTTATCACAAGTTCGACAGGCCGATGTTCAAGTTCGGCCTGCTGATAGAGTAAGTTTGATAGGCCAATCTTCCAGTTTGGTCTGCCGATCGAGTGATAATCTGATAACGTATTTTTACACAATTTTATTAGATAGTGATCCAGATTCAAATTTTTGAGGCCTTATCTAATAATAACCAACCATGGGATGACCTTTATAAATAGAAAGTGAGTTTTCTATATTATTTAGATCAATTGAGAAATTAAGAGTGAGTACTATACTGTTAGATACTCTGAAACTCCCTAAGAGCTTTTGTTTACAACCACGAACTTTTGCTTTGAGTTTTCTCAATTGGTTGGAAGACAAGTCATCGGGGAAGAGTTGTATGAGTGTGCCCATACACACACCGATTGTGGATAGAAAATAGCAAAAAAGACCAGTTGGTTGAGGCTCTTCTGGTACGTTCTTTTCTTCAAAGATTGTAGGAGCTCTTCGGCATAAAAAAAGGTTAGTAAGATCTGGTTAATTTATACATATAGTGTGTCAATAATCTTGTGTTTTGGATATACTCTAATATAAAAAATTTAAAAATTTTGCTGCGTATTATTTTTCCAGTAGTATGATGGTAAGAAAACCTATGTTCGATGAGGGCATAATCCACTGACATGGAATCCACAGCTCTTTAACAAAGAGTTATTGTTATCCTCCCAAAGGCATTATTTTGGAACTTGGAAAGGAACAAGGCCTTGGTCATCTAAATACTTGTGGTAACTAGATGATTTTTGATTTATATTTTGTTATAAATGGAATATTTCTAAATAAGCGAAATTATAGAACTTTGACATAAAATAATTGAAAGGCAAAATAGAACTAAGTCCTTCATCTAATTATGGATAACCTATGGGAATACACATATGTTTGAGAGATCACGGACAAGATTAATAAATAGTTTTATAATACGTTATATTGTCAAGAGTACAACTTTGGTCTTTTATTGGAGTGACACCAAAGTTAATAATTAAATAGATAATTAATCGAGAATTAATTTATTTATTATTATTGGATCTTGATATATATTTGCCCATCAGGTTCCAATGCTAGCTCACGAAATCCTTGATTAGTTGTGTAGAATACAGTTTACTACATGTAATACAGGATTGGACTTATTAGTGTGTAGGGCCAACAGCCTAGTTGGACTATGTGTGGTGCCAAGCACAGTCCATTTGGACTATTGGCGCTTATCAGAATGAAATCAAAATTAATTGTTTAATTAATTAATTTTAAGATAATATTCATTCAAATTTAATTATTAGGATTTTGCAATAATTAATTATTTATTTTGAATAATTAATCTAAATCCTAATTGTATTTGAATTTAGATAAATAATAATTATTCATAATTTTTTAAATCAGATAATTATATAGAATAATTGAATTCTAATTTAAATAGAATTATTTGAATAGGAATTATCCTTGATGATGTAGATAATTATAGAACCTTGCACTATGATTTCATAAAATTTGAATTCTTCTCTATCTATAGTTGGCGTGTAACATTAGGATAAGGCCAGTGTATGTGGCGTGAAAAGCAAGTGGAGGAGAGAGAAAATCTTCTTATAATGCTAATAGACTTCTACCTCCTTTTGCCAACACTATAAATAGAGGTCTCTAGTCTTCATTTATTCTTAAACTGCCATTGTGCACAGTTAGAGAATTGAGCTTTGAACAATTCCCATTTAGTGTTTTTAGTTCCTTAAGCCCATAGTTTAATTGGAAGGAGAATTGCTATGGTGAGATTCTGTTGAGTTGTACCTACACACATAATATCTAGAAGGAAGAATCATAGTATTGAAGATTCGAACATTGAAACTTTCTTTCGATCAATCAGATATGCTGCTTTCAGTTCATCAATAGATGCATTTTAATTAGAATTCCATGTATTGTTTATAGCAACCTGAATAAGATTTAAGTGATTAATAAAATTTTTAAAATTCCATTGCATCGCCAAGTCTATTTTTCCAACAAGAAGTGCAATTGGTGATTGTCTTTTTCAAACTTGGTGAATTATTCAATAGCTGCATGTGGCCTCGTGGACGTAGGCTTAACCACTAAACCATGACAAAATTGCCTATGCCTCTTTATTTACTTATTGTTTTTGGTATATTTAATTAATTAGAATTTAATTAAATTTAGGAATAATAAAACCAGATCTTTCAATTAGTATCAAACTAGTGTCACTAACACTAGTTTGGTGAGATTTTGAGAAAAGGATTTTGTTTTTACAGGTATTGAAACTTTAAGAGAAGATGGCTTAATCAGACGCCCTCCACTATTGGATGGATCAAATTACTCCTATTGGAAAGCTTAGATGATAGCATTCATCAAGGCCATTGATAAGACGGATGTCATGCTCGATTGGACACATCCCACGAACTGATAAGGATCGAAACAAAGCATTGAAGCATAAAGAAAAATAGTCTATTGACGAAGAACATTTGCCTAACATCAACTCCAAAGCCTCAAACGCAATTTTTAATGCAGTTGATGCCAATCAATCAAGCTAATCTCAACCTGTGAATCCGCAAAGTAGGCATGGACAATCTTAAAGACTACTCATGAAGGAACATCTGTTGTCAAACTATCAAAATTCTAGATGTTTTTCATTAGATTGAAAATCTTAGAATGCAAGAGAGTTAAACAATTGCTAACTTTAATGCAAAATTGTGTGATATAGCCAATGAAGCCTTTACATTTGGAGAAAAATATTCTGACACCAAGTTGTTCAATAAAAATGCTAAGATCCCTACCTAAGAGGTTTTCTTATAAAGTCATCGTAATTAAAGAAGCATGAGAAGCTGAATCAATGAAAATGGATGAATTTATGGGGTCACTACAAACCTTCGAGATGAATATGAAGTAGAATAAGAACGAGAAAAGCATAGCTCTTCAAACAAAAGTACAAAAGACCATTGAAGAATATGATTCTGATAAGATAGATGACATAGATGATTCTTTTGCTCTGTTAACCTAGAATTTCTTAAACAAGAAAAATAAAATTTCTAATTTTGGATAGCCAAAGAAATTCCAAAAATATGGTTAACTCTAATTCCTCTGAGATTAAGAAGAAGAACAAGGGAATTTAGTTTTGAGAATACGAAGATTATAGACTCATTCAATTGGAGTACGCCTCTCAAAAAGAAGGGAAAATCCTTGAGTGTCCCTTAAAGCGATGAGGAGTCTAATGGGAGTCAGAAGGATATTAAGGACTATGTTAGCAACTAAGTCGCCAATACTCTTAACCGTGAGGTTCTGCTAGTATTGTCACAAGTAATGTTGCAACATCTTCTACGACATTGAAGGAAGATCATAAGGTTTTCACAAAATCTGAAGCTGAATCTGATCGTAGCAGTGATGATGACGACTTGAGCAAAGAAGACATTGAAAAATTGTACTAACTCATGTATAGCAAGTGGGTACAAGTTTGCAAACTGAACAAGTCTTTAGAAGAAAAAAATTACTGAACTCATCAAAGAGAAGATTTTTTGAAAAGAGCTGTAATCAACTATGAATTCTTGGTTCTTGAGAAAGAGCAAAAGTTTTAAGACTATAACTGAATTGGAAAACACTTAGAAATCACTGAAAAATGTTGAATTTAGGGAATACCAAGCTGGATCACATATTGACACTTGGAAAATCAAATAATGATCATCATAGCCTTGGATATACAGGTGAAGCCTTAATATAAAAGACTGTTTTTGTGAAAGAAACTCCAAAGCCTAACCCTTACATCATCTATAGTAAGAAATCCATCCTTTCACCCTCTATGTATAAATTGAAAAGGTTTGTTCCCACTTGTCATTAATGCAGTTTGTCTAGACATATAAGACCGAGATGCTATAAATATTTAAATGCATTGAAAATGGTTTGATAACTAGTTTGTTGTTTTGTCCCAAACCAAAAAGGACTCCTAAATCCAAAAGTAATCTAAAAGAAAAATTAATAGAAAAGTTTGAATTAGGAAGACTAATTTGTGTGTGAAAGTGTAACACCCCTAAGTAAGGGCTAATAGTTTTTAATAAATATAATAAACATAAAAAAATATAAGTCAACATCAAAAGAAATTTGCCGAGACTTAAATAAAAAACACTCAAAACAAAAGTAAAAATATAAATAACAAATAAACCACAGCTTAATGTAGCACCTTTAATTTAATAATACAAAACTGTCCTCATCATCATTCCAACCCTCAACACATTTTAATACAGTCACAGAAAGTGACATTCGATGCTTACATTACCACGATGGACATTCTTAACAAATGAAGCAAAACCAATGTTATATAGCCACATAGCTTCTACAACTATGTTTCTTGTCACCATCTCACACATTGTGAGTCCTGAAAAGATAAAAAATATAGGAAAATGAGCGACAACATTCTCAATAGGAAAAATATTACTCACCTGTAGGTTTTTATCATTGCCACATTAAAACCTACATGGTTTTTATGATTGCCACATTAAAACCTACATGGTTAGTCAGTTCTCAATATTATCCATCAATATTATCATGTTCAATTCCGGTGGATATCTTATGACCATTCTTATCAAGTTTCATACATATATATATACATATACACACATTAATTTAGGATTCAATTATGCTCATCTATATCCACTGTGCAATTAGAATATCAAATCACTCAACTCAACAAAACTCAAATGAGTGCGCTTGACCACCCTACAATTATTCCAAGGATGTTCCAGTGAGGGGACACCAAGCCCCGAATCTTCACCAAGTCGATTCCTATATAGTGCGTTTTGGGACTTTTGACCCAAGGGAGCGGCATCGCCTCCGCCCTATTTTATTTTTTAGGGTATTCGTGTCCAATGATATAACCACTATCCTTTTCACGTCTTATCATTCCTCTGTAATTATTCATTATTTACAAAGTTAATATTCTTAATCATGCTTCTCAATTTACAACAACATATGTCAAATCAATATATTCCTTGCTATACAATACAGGACAAGTTCATATCATTATCGTATATGTGATACTCATATATTAGTAGTTCAACATACATATATATCTTGCAATAAAACAACCAATTTTAATTTCATAAAAACCTTACAAAAGATGAGTAATAAATTCCTTACCTTTTGGCGAATTATCATGTTGATAACTTCTAGCGCATAATAACAAATTTACTGTAACGCCCCCTTTTCGGACGTCACAAATATCGTTACATTCATTCTTTAAAACATTAATTAGAGCAAACTATTGTAATTAATAACACGCATTTGAAATCATAGTTTGGAAAAGCATTCCCAGGATCCTTACATACATTTTTTTTTTTTTTACAATTCTCAAGAAGTTATATTACTTATTTATAGCAGTTCGCTTTTCCATAGACATTATATAAATAGTTTGCTAATATCATTGAAAATTAAATTAACCTTTGAAAACAAAAATAAAATTCTTTGAACATAGTTCAGCCGGCAGGCCGAACTTTTAATTTCGGTAGGCCGAACTCAATCGGCAGGCCAAAAGTCACCCATCGGTAGGCCGTCCGAGGCTTTGTAAAATGGGGTTTTAAAATCAACAAGATCGGCAGGCCGATACATGGTAGCCGGCAGGCCGATCAAAATTATTCGACAGTCTGACCAGTATGGTCAGCAGGCCGAACAAAAGAAAATTTTGATTTAAAAATAAGTTTTAAAGCTTCAAATGCGGAAGAAAATTTATAAAAATATATTAAACAAACATTCACAAAATTTATAAAACTTATCCTTAAATTATAAACATACTCAAATTGAAAATCATAAATTATTTCTTAAAAAAAATCTTTCCTTGACGTTCTTCCATTTACAAATCATCTTCTTTAGCTCACACGCCTGTCAGTGTCCTCCGCCTACTCCATAACTTTCTTACCCTTATCTGCAACATGATGAAAAACTTGAATAAGCTAATGCTTAGTAAGTACATTATAATTCTCACAACTTAAAACATTTCATAAACATCATCATCCTCATCATCATCATAATAGTGCACTAGGCACATTTTCATAAGAACATATCTTTCATTACATCAACCATATTAAAACTTATTCATTTTATCTTAAGGGGCCCAAGTGTTGCACCATAACATCATCATC
>CAMOHE010049704.1:1287-17549 GCA_946598075.1 Artocarpus hirsutus | reverse complement strand
CTTAACATGAAACCTTAAAGGAAATAATAATTGTTTTCTAAAACTTAATTTCGTAAATCTAACATAATAACATTAATTTCTCAAACGTGATAATAATGTAATAATAATCATTATGTTTTAACATAATCATAATTTCTAAAAACTTAATCCTTTACATAACTCATAACATTAATTTCTCGAAGCATAACCATAATAATTTTCTTGAAACTTTTCTTTTTAAACATAAAAATAATTATTTAGAAACTATCACTTTAAAGACATTTCTCAATTTAGATAAAACTATTTCAAAAAATAATTTTAAATTAAATATTGAAATAAAATCTCATTTAAGTGTACTTTAAATCTTTCTTAAAATTATCTATATATATTTACTTATAATTTAATATCTTAAAAATAACATATTGATTTCTTAAAAATAGACCTTTTCAAAACTTATCATAACAATAATTACTTATAACTCATTCACTTAAATCCAACATAATAATTTCTCAAAGCATAATCATCTAAAATTTCATAATAATAAATTTATAAAAACATATTCATAAAATTCATTTGTTAATTTAACATAAAACTCTAATAATCAATTTTAATTCTGAATAAACTTATAATTTTCTTACTTAAAAAAAAATTCCGTGCATTTGTTGCTTTGTCTATTGCAACTTTCTTAAATCTTAAAATCCTCTAGACCAAGATTGTGCAATCACAATCTCGGTTTTTAAGACATAATTGCGTAATTTATTTACTTATTTATACGTACATAATTTTCATAAAGTAGAAACATACATAATTTCATAAACTAAAAACATGCATAAATTTGTAAAATAATAATGCAGAAATATTACATTGTGTGTGTGATTTCTATTCCCATCTTCACCATTCGGCTGTCGCTCACCACTGCCCATCAATTGTCACTGATAAGTTTTCTTACCTATAGCATGAACATACTTAAATGAGTTTTTGCTCAGCAAGTACGAAATTAGTCTTGCAAAACACAATTAAAATGATTTAATTAAAAATATGCATGAACATTTTATGCTCACTTATCAACTTGTTTTATTCTTAATTATTTGAGCTATAACTTATCTTATTACTTTGGACCTAAGTGATCTTACTAGTACGCGCGATTCTTAAGAAGTTAGGGTTCGCGAGGTCTCCAATGATGCCAAAATCATAGCTCGCGTTTAAGCCTCCCCATGGGTCGAGAGGTTGATACGACACTCATAACTTGTCTCATAAGTTTCACTTGTCTTATTGTGCATGTGCAGTATGACTTATCACTCCATAGCATCACAATTCGTAAATCATAAATCGTATATTGTAAACATACTTAACTTGAGAATGACTAAACAATATGATTTAAATATTGCATACACCACACATCAATCACAACATCATCATAGCATATCATGTCATGGCATATCATAACATAATAAATCATAACATAACATATCATAACATAAAACAGTGTAATAAATCACTGATCATGCATTTTCATAAATTTTTTTATGAAAACAATTAAAATAATTTATTTTAAAACTATTCATACTATAGACGAGATTCCTACTTACCTAGACTCTGAGCTGAGTGGGTCCAGTTGCATCTCGCTGTATCTATATTCTACGCAGCATCCTCAGCAGTGCTCTTCGAGTGACTATGGATGGCTAGGAATGCTCCATGGAGATTTATTATTGCTGAAAATATCATGTTGGACTCCATTACTACAGTATGAGTCGCCTCTATCCACGTGTAGTCGATAACAGATGATTTTCAACAGAGTGAAATTAGCTCAAACGGAGGGCATCATAGCGTTTGGAGCGTCGAAGCGAGTCAGGAGGTGGTCTTGGATCATCGATTGGAGGTCGGGAGCTTGGGACCCAAGGTTTGCCTGCGGCAACTAGTGCAATGCATGTGGCGGCTCCGATGGTCGAAATGAACTAAAACTTCAACTCCTCCTTGTTTTTGGCCTTCTGAGTTAATTGGTGTAATCAATTTTTCCCCGTTTGATATTCAACTTCTCAAATCAAGGATGGATTTCTTGGCCAAAACTGGTTGGCTTAGGGATTTTGCTACCTGTGGTTGTCTGAGCATGATGACGATGGCAGGTGCTGATCTTCACATTCTCACGGTGCTTCTTCTTAATTGAAGGCTCTAAAACCTTCTTCATGCTAGTCTGAACATTTCCCCTCATCCAATTTGGGCCGAGGCAGTTAGGAAATGTAAACACCATGGTTCCCACAACGATGCACAGCAAGGTTCTCCGTTCTCTGATCGGCAGCAGTTTTGGCATGAAATTGACATAGGCATTTCACTCCCCATCGATTTTTGGTTCCAATGGTACCAGTGGTGCCCCTTATCATGGTCTAGATCGGTGAGATGAAATGGCTCGCGTTGAGCTCTAGCAGAGTTCTCTGATCACAGCCATTTCGCAACAGTTTGGCTTAATTCTTGAATGGATCTTCATTTTCATGGGTCTCTGAATATATTGAGAGGGGTGGTGTAGATCACTATCATTAGCAACAGCGAGATCATGTGGCAGCACAGTGGCAAAAATGAGGCAACTTTGTCTTGTTGCTCAAGCTAAAATTAAGCTGAAAGATTGGTACCTTCATGTTCCTATCATCGATCTGAGTCTATGGACACCAAGATCATGTCAATCGATGGTCGAACGGAGGAGAAATCTCATCAGAAAAAAAAAGGTTTTCTACAAATTTGGCCGGCGAGTACGAGCTGCTCTAGCAAAGTTATATGCGGCACAGCATATCGTTGAACTCAGCTCATTGAGAGCTTACATTGGTGCGGGAGGTGTCAAAAATAGATACCAAAATCTTGATCAGAGTTAGAGGAGAGAGAAAGTGTAGAGAGAGAAAGTAGAGAGAGAGTGTGGCTGATTGTGATTGGCCTCTTCTTTTTTTTTTTGATTGGTTGAAATTTCTCTGTTTTTTTGTGCCCATATATTTATAGACAAATCTTGTAATCTATACAATCTAATCTGTGTCATAGGCGGTTGATCAAATTTGATTCGTAAACTTGAAATTGTCATGAACATAATTGTACTTTCTAAAACTAAATTATTCTTTGCTCTTTAAAAATAACTACAGTAAGTTCAAATTTCTTATCATATTAATGTCTTATTAAAATATTCATACTATCATAAACTATTTTCATAAATTTATTCATACTGTATGGATTTCATGATTTTATTTTGAAATGGTAAATTTGAACCCTTTTTTTTTTTCAAAACTGGTGATTAACTATTTTCACAACATTTGCCCAGCCCCCCTTTTTCAAATAATATTATGTATTTAGAACTTTGATGAAAATAAATTTGTAAATTTTAAAACTTTAAAATGTTAATTAAAATGTATATTTTTTGGTAAGTTTTAAAACTTTAAAATGTAAATCAAAATATATATTTTTTTTATTAAAAATTTTCATATTATAAACTTCTAATTTTATCATACAATGATAGTCAGATTTTATAAAAATTTTGTAAATTAAATTAGCTTTATGGAAGTCTATTTAATTTAAATTCTAAACTTAGCACAATTTCGTGTTTTACGGGTATAACTCGAACTGTTTACCATGAAAGGTCATTTATGACTCCACATCCAATCTATGGATGCTCTTTAAACTTTCAGTAATCACTTTTTGGGTTGAAATTTGTCCATTTGTGATTTTGCATTTGCCATAAAGGCTCATGCAATCTTGTCATGCCTTGTGCTCTCGTAAAAAAAAAACGAGGTCAAACTTCCATATTTAAGCCTTATGCTCACCATGTCTTGAATTATAGTATTGAGCTCATGATCACCAATGATCTGGGTTTCTCTTACTTGAACTGATATCATATAAGAATTTTCCACATAATCATAGTAAGTTGAAAATTTCACTTTTTGTCAGATAATCCCATTTTAAACATTCTAATTGAGATTCTTATAAATATCACTTCTTTGGCTCATACATGAAATCAATGAATCATAAACTTTTATTTTAGCACATTAAATAATCATTTCTAATTATTTTATTGTACTATAACAACATTAC
This sequence comes from Artocarpus hirsutus, assembly GCA_946598075.1. Taxonomy (NCBI): domain Eukaryota; kingdom Viridiplantae; phylum Streptophyta; class Magnoliopsida; order Rosales; family Moraceae; genus Artocarpus; species Artocarpus hirsutus. The sequence continues at coordinate 13,508 of CAMOHE010049704.1, read as the reverse complement.
ATTGTTACATGTTTCATAAATAGAGCACATAAATTTGTGCTTTTACAACATTATTTATTTCTAGGATCTTATAGCTATTAAGACCTTTAAATTTGCATGTTAATGAATTCTACACTTGTACTTTTTCAAGCACTTAGCTGAGTAATTATAGAAAAATCTTTAATTAATCATACTTATTAATTGTTGGATTTTTTCGATCATTACATTTAGTTTTTGATTTTTGGCACCCACATAACTTTGGGTCCATTTGTGTTAGTTTTCAAGGTTTTCGAAATTCATCTTTGCTTAACTTCAAGATAGGCATTTTTCTTGAGGGAATAATACAATGAGGTATGTCCATCTTGATTACAATATGTGCATACAAATTTTGAGTTACTATTGTTAGTTGATGCTTTAACAAAATAATTTTTAAAATATTTTTAATCGATGTGTGGCTTATATCCTACACTACCTTTGTTAAAAATACAACTTTGTTCACCAAGCATTAATTCAAAATTTTTCTAGCCGTTGGTGAATATTAAAACTGTTTTTGTTAAGTTATCAACTTTTTTTTTAAAGAGGCTTTCTTAATTATTAAAGCATCACTCTTAAATTTTTTATTTTTCAAAACTTCAATTTCTTCTAAAAGAATAGAAATTTTATTGTTAAGTGCGGAATTTCTAAGAGCAAGTTGTTTATAATCGTTATGCAATTCGTTGCTCTAGATAATTCTAAGATACCAAAGTCAATATTTTCATCATCGGAGGAGTCAATAGAACTTATCTCTTCATTGTTGTCTATAGCCATGAAGCACATGTAAGCAAATTCTCTTGGCTCTTTGTCGTCCGAGTCTTCAGATTCGAGTTCATCCCAAGTAGCTTGGAAAGCATTCTTCAATCCTTTCTTTCCACCTTTCTTTTAGAGAGGACGATCCTATCTTATATGACTGGGCTTTTTACAATCATAACAAATTACCACATCCTTCTTTGATTTTTCACTGATCTTCCTTTCTTCTCTCCGGTTGAGTTTCCCATAGAACTTTTTATATTTTCTTGTAAGCATCACCATTTTTCAAAGTCCTTAGGACTAAACCTTTCATCATCATCTTCATCATCTTCGTCATCGGGAATGAAGGCTTTGAAAGCTATTCCTTTTTTTTCTTTATCTTCATCTTCAACTTGATTTTGTCTTCGAGTGATCTTGCGAGTCAAAAGAGAATCGATCAATTTCTCCGATGGTAGGGTTGAAAGGTCCTTGGCTGTGACAACCCTCCCTACGTGGCCGTCACTTAACTTAAACATGGTCGTAAACTTTAACATACTTAAGAATAAAGTACAGAAATTTTGGAATAATTATTTTTTTCTTAGAATGGATTCTTGTTGTAGAATCCTAAACATAAACCTTAGAAGGAATAATAACTATTTTCCAAATCTTAATAACAAACAAATTCTTGAAGATAAAGAATTCTCAACGTGTAACTTAAAAAGATATAATAATCATTTCTTATAACTTAATTTCGTAAACTGAATATAATAACATAAATTTCTCAACATGATGATAATGTAATAATAATAATTACGTTTTAACATAACCATAATTTCCAAAAGCATGATTCTTTACATAACTCATAACATTTATTTCTTGAAACATAAATATAATAATTTCCTTGAACTTTTCTTTTTAAACATAAGGATAATTATTTAGCAACTATTACTTGAAAGACATTTCTTAATTTAAATAAAACTATTTTCAAAACAATTTTAAATTAAATATTGAGATAAAAACCTCATTTATATATTCTTTAAAACTTTCTTAAAAATCATTATATATCATACTTATAATTTAACGTCTTAAACATCACATATTGATATCTTAAAAATAAATATTTTCAAAACTTATCATAATAATAATTACTTGGAACTTGTTTATTTAAACCAACATAACAATAATAACTTTTGAAGCATATTTATCTAGACTTTCCTGAAGGTAAATTCTTAAAAACATATTCATAAAAATCATTACTTATTTGGGCATAAACTTATATAAACATTTTCTTATTATAAATGTTCATATAATTTTCTCACTTGAAAACTTCGCACATTTGTTGTATCAAACCTTCTTAAACTCGCCAAAACATAATTTCTTATAACTTAATCTTTTAAGTTTAAGATGCTAATTTCTTAAAGCTTCTCTTTTAAACTTTCATGATAATTTCATAAAAACATATCCATAAAATTCATTTCTTAACATAACGTAAAACTCTAATAATTTTTTTTAATTCTAAATAAATTTATAATTTTCTTACTCAAAAGTATGTGTATTCTTGCATTGTCTATTGCAACATTCTTAAACTTTAAAATCCTCTGAACCAAGGTTGTGCAAATACAAGCTCGGTTTTTAAAGCATAATTATGTAAATTATTTACTTTTTTTATGTGCACATATTTTTGTAAGGTGTAAACTTACGAGATTTCGTAGAATAAAACATACAAAAATTCGTAAAATAATAATGCAAAAATATTACTTTGCGTAAGCGGTATCCATTCCTATCTTTACCATTCGTCCGTAGCTCACCACTGCCCATCAAGTGCCATTGACAGGTTTTTTTAACTCCAACATGAACAAACTTAAAAGAGCTTTCGCTCAGCAAGTAGGAAATTAGTCTTGCAAAACATAAATAAAAACCATTTTTATAAAAATATGCATGAGCATTTTATGCTTGCTTATCAACTTAAATTATGCTTAATTATTTAAGCTGTATCTTATCTTCTTACTTTGGGCTCGGTGATCGTACCAGTTGAGCACGAGTCTTGGGAAGTTAGGGTTCGCGAGGTCCCAACGACACCAAGATTATTCATTTCTTTAATATGGAGCCTCCCCGTAGGTCGAGAGGTTGGTACGGCACCATTAACTTGCCTTATTAGTTTCACTTACATTATTGTGTGTATATAGTATGACTTATCACTACATGACATCACAATTTCATAATTCTTGAATCTTGAATCATAATCGTGCTTGACTTGAAGGTGATCAAACAATATAATTTAAATATTGCATACACCACACATTAATCATCACATCATCATCATGGCATTTCACACATGTCATAACATAACATATCACATCATAACATATAACAGTGTAATAAATCACTGATCATGCATTTTCATAAATTTTATGAAAATATTTAAAATTAATTTATTTTTAAAATTATTCATACTATAGGCGAGATTCCTACTTACCTGAACTCGGAGCTAAGCGGGTCCAATTGCATCTTGTTGTATCTACAGTCTACACAGCATCCTCAGTAGTGCTCCTCTAGTGGTTTTGGATGGCTAGGAATGCTCCATGGAGATTTATTATTGCTGAAAACATCATTCTAGACTCCGTTACTACAGTCTGAGTCATCTCGATCCGCGTGCAGTTGGTACCAGATGATTTTTATCAAAGTAGAATTAGCTTGAACGAAGGGCACCATTGTGTTCAGAGCGTCAAAACGAGTCAGGAGGTGGTCTCAGATCGTCAATCGAAAGTAAAGAGCTCAAGACCTGAGGTCCACCGGAGGTCGACAACCCACGGCGGTGAGTGGTGGCATGTGCGGCGGCTCCGATGACTGTGAAAAGCTGCAATCTTGGCTCTTGGTAGTCTTGGACCTCCTGAGTTTGATGGTAGCCTCAATTTTATAAAATGTGATCTCTAACTATGCCAATCGAAACCATAAAATTCAGAAAAAACTGATGACATTGACGGCGATTCTCCGGCCATGGATCGGTGGAATTAGCTTAGGCATTTCAAACTTCGTTGCACTTAGAGTATTTTCCCTTATTTGGCACTCCTCAATACCGCCACACTTGGTAGAATCAGGGGGGGGGGGAGGGGGGGGACTCACGGCAGCTCCTCGAATCTCTAGTATGCCATAGTGGAAATTGGCAATTGAGGGTTCGGTCATGGCAGTCGTCAGCCTCTGAGTCGATTGACACTGACGGTGTGCATCACCGTCTTCGAAATGGGCAAACCCGATCCCTCTCACGGTGACTCATGGCAGGCATGTGGAACTCCGACCACCAGCGATGGTTTCAAGCAATTGCTTTGTGCATTTTGCTCCTCTCAACCGTCTGAACTCAATTGTCTCCTCAATTGTGTCCAACATCGCTGAGAACAGCAAAGTCGAACTCACCTATGGCGATGGTGGTAGGTATCTTCCGTTCTTCAACCGGCAGCGGCTGTGGCATGAAATTGATGGAGGCATTTTGATCCTCGCCTCCGTCTGAGTGTTTTGGTACCAGCAGTGTACCATACCATCGTCGGAGAAGGTAGTTCCGATGATGGTCCGACAATGAAAATGGGGGAGCTCCGTCGAGGCTCTTCCGATAGAAATCGAGCTGGGAGATTGGTGTTTTCTTGTTCCTCTCGTCAATTTGAGTTTGTGGACACCAAGATTGTCTCGATCAGAGCTCAGACGGAGGAGAAATCATGTTGGAAAATTTTATGATTTTCAGATACTTTGACCGGCACGTGAGGGTTGCTCTGGTGGAGTTGTGGGTGGCATGACACACCGTCGGACTTAGTTCCTCGAGATCTTTCCAACGGTGTTGGAGGTGTCAAAAATGGTGGCCGGATTCTTGGACTGAGTTTGAGGAGAGAGAGAGTAGGGAGAGATAAAAATAGGCTGATCTGATTGGGGCCTTTTTTTTGTCAAGTATTTATAGACCATTTTATGGTCTACATCGTCCAAACCATGCAATACCGGGTAAATCAAATTTGATATGTAACTTTTAAATTTTTGTGGACATAATTGTACTTTTAAAAACTTTAATTTATTTGCACTCTAAAGATAATCACATCAATTTGTAATTCTCTTATTGTATTGTTGCGTTGCTAAAATATTCATATTGACATAGAAATCATTTTCATAAATTTATCCATACTATATGGATTTCGTGATTTAATTTTGAAACAGTTAAACTTTGATACATTTGTCTTCAAAATCAAAGATTAACTATTTTCACAACTGTTTACACATATATGTATATATATGTATATGAATTCTAAGAAAGATATTATGTATTTAAAGCTTTGCTCAATGTAATTATTATATTTATTTATTTATTTATTTATTTATTATTATTATTATTATTATTATTATTATTATTTATTTTTTTAACCTTTGAAACTTTAAAATGTAATTTAAAACATATATTTTTCATTAAAAATTTTCACAATGTAAACTTCAAATCTCATTATAAAAACAATAGTTGTGATTTTATAAAAGTTTTGTAAATTAAATTGACTATCTGAAAGTCAATTTAATTTAAATTCCAAACTTAGCACAATTTTGTGCTTCACTAACTACTCATTGTAAAGAGCCATTTATGGGTCCACATCTTACCAATAGATCAGCGTTTGTGAACTCCATCAATGCTATTCTTCTTCTTCTTATTCGCTATCATTTTGACAACTGATATTATTATTATTGTCATTATTATTACAAAAATAATAATAACCTTACGTAATTATTAATGTGTATAGTAACTCACTATACATATTTAAAACGTTAGAATTCTTGCATCCTTGAACTTGGTGCTCACCATTTTAATTGTGGTATGGAGCTCATGATCACTATTGATCTGAGTTTCTTTTACTGAACTTATATCATATAGGGATTTCCACATAATCTTAGTAAGTTGAAAATTCCACTTTTGCCAATAACATCATCTTTTTGGCTCATGTATAAAATTAATAAATCATAAACTCTTGGTTTAGCACATCAAATAATTGTTTTTAATTATTTTAATGTACTACCATAACATTACATTGTTACATGTTTCATAAATAAAGCACATAAATTTGTACATTCACAACATTATTTATCTCTAAAGTCTTACGGCTAGTAAAACCTTCAAATTTGTGTATTAATACACTTAAAACTTGTAGTTTCTCAAGTACTTAGCTAAGTCATGAGGGAAAACCCTTAATTAATCATAGTTATTAACGTTTAAATTTTTTAGGTCATTACAATCTACCCACCTTATAGAATTTTCGTCCTCGAAAATTGAGATAAACTAGGGGTATCCTTATGGCTTCGTATCCTAATCTCATGGAGTTTTTTCTTTCTTTTGGTAGCTTTGCCCCAAAATCTTGATATGGAAGTTTGTCTTTGCTTCTTCAATCTATTCTTTATCTTGTTTCAAGACTTGTACTTATCTTATTTCATCTCTTAGGTTACGTATCTGCATCTAGATTATAATCTGGTACATAGTAACTGGCTAAAAGTTCATCTTTTTATCGCTTTATCTATAGGTTTTATCATCTAGTCATCCCATACTAGTGATAATGGCTGTTTAAAAAAAGTCTATCTACTTGTTTAAAGACTTCTAAGAGTTCATAACGTTTAAGTTTACTCTTTCATTTCTCTCTTGAACTTGTCCTACCTTTCCTTGAGGTGCACGGAAAGGAAATTCATTCCCATTTTTCATATTTGTAGGGTCTCTTTTGGTTTTGCTCACGTGACCTTTATGTTGGTCATGGGAAATTTAGCAGTTTCTACTAAATCATCTAAATCATTCTGACGATTTCTAATTGAAATAAGCGCGTCTTATAGTAATTTCTTCTGGTTTCTTAAAAGCAAATTTGAGATTTTATCTTTTTCTTGATAGAAAATCTCGCTGTGATACTATATAAAGGGTGCATTATATCCCTAATCATATGGAGATCGTACCCTAGATTCCCCTTAGGCAGGCTTATTTTAGACATTTCAACATACTATTGTGACTTATAGGGGTAATAGATTCTCATAGTGTATGAAATCATACTATCGATTCCCTTAACTTGTATCTAATATAGAATCTAGAACGTGCTACCATTATACACCTTAGATAGTTGGGTAGCTTTTTCACTTTTCACAAGCCATTTATGGCCAAGAAATTATTCTAGGTCTAAATCTCATGCTATTGAGCGAGGTATGCTCTTCTATAAGAGCAAAACTATACTATTTCCTTTAACCTATAAGAGGTTCATTAGAGTCTTGACTATGCTCTACCCACCTTGGGATTGGAATTCTATTCTTTTGAGAATCTATCTTCATAGAAAATAGTGTCATTCTAGCCTTGACAATCCCAACTTGTTCAATGGCCTAATCATATGTGTCGTCTTACTGTATTTTAAAATTCACAAAGTTTATCTTTTATTCGGGGTCCTAATCAATCTTGTTTCCACTGTGGAAACATTCATGATGTGTCTTAACTTTCCCTACATGTGAATTTCGTGTCTATAGTTGGCTATGTGTTCCTTCTTTTTAGGCCATTTTAGTGTCCTATATCGTTTTAAGGCTTCCTTAGTATTTCTATGAAAGGTTGTGTATGTGTGGGTGTATATATATATATTATTTATAACTTTCTAAAATACAACAGTCACTTTTATTTTAATAAAAACCATTTTTGTCTCATCAAAACATCTCATAAACTCCTATTTACTTAGTGCAAATAGTAATAATAATTTGTTAAACACATATTTTTTTTGACAATTTAAATCAAATTTTAGACTTAACAAAATTTTGTGCTTTAAGAGTAAGGACCGAAACATGTTTATATTTAAGAAAAAGCTGTTTATGGGTCCTATTTAATCCATAAGTACTTTTTGAATAATATTGATCTCAAACTGTTAGAACCTTTAACTTAACATGGATGGTCCTATCTTGGAACTTACTTCTTCCTCAAGGATTTGACCATTACATTCTTTAACTTGATTGGTTCATGACAACAAGAGATTTCATATTATACTCATAAAAATTATAAAAATGGCTTATAGTAAGGGTATTCGTTGGAAGAACGCAAGTTGCAATTTTAAATCAAATTAACAGAAAACATGCTTTTAAAATATACTACGTCTAAGTGATGTGATGGGGGTATACTTGTAGGTCATTAGTTTTGATGGCTACTATTTTATCAAGAAGAAATCTGTTGATTTCTCTATTAATGTTCATCTATCTTTTAGATGAACAATATGGGTTGGACGCCTATTCTTATGACCTTACTCGAGATATGTGTCTTACTGTATCATAATAATTCTAATGAGGTATGTGTCTTGTTGTATCATAATAATTATAACATGTTAATTCGTATCAATCTAATCTTGGGTTTGGCCAATATAGCTTCATATATATATCTATATATATTAGCAATATATTCTAATTCGCCAAATGGCAAATCCTATCTGTTCTATCGTGATTGAACGGGTGATAAGCCTGACTTGTCTATCGTGTCATTTCTAATGTTGAGACGTTCCTATAAAACTATCCTTAAATGTGCTACTTTACTTGGTGGACACTACATGTGTCATCCTCCCTATATACTATTTCTAATCTTAATCTTAATGTACCTTTTTGTTTGGTGTCAGGAGGGGCGTATAAATGGCCCTTAAATCACCGTTACGTCCCAAGCCTCGACATCTTACTCTTAAGCACTCTAATCATATTGTCCAGACGTCATCAGTTCTCTAATTCTTACTATTTATACTCTTATCATGGAGGTCTCATCGATGTTCTCGAAGGAGACCACTCTGTTATGTCCATCTTTTCTTGAAGGACTTGCTACAATTTCGTAGCTTAGCCTTAGAGGTCTTTTACTAAGAGTCTTGAAAAATTTTGCTATTAGGCTGACATCATGATTGGGTTTATTTTACGTGCTACTCACACTTATATACATATATATATATATATTTATGACAATAACTTAGGGTCACTCCGACCATCGGCTACATAACTAAGTTCTTCTTAAAAGGTTGAGTGATACTCTCATTAGTATATTCTAGCACCAGTTCTAGAGGATTCCTCCTCAATATGGCATGTCTTAGCTGGTCAAAGGGTTTTTATTATCCTTATGCCTGTATTCCGTAGCATCTGTTTCTAGTAAAGGTTCGACTCAAGGTCTTTGACCTTGCGTATTCTAAGAATCTTGTCTTATCTAAAGACTTTGTTAACTAAAGAGACCACTTCCACTTAAGATGGTCTTCTTAGCTTAGTTGCCTAGATTTTGTAAGCTTACTGCTCCAGCTAAGAATCTTATATTTGCTATCTTAAGCAGATATCCCTACCTACTCGTTTTAAATTAGTTCTCTGCTTGTTGATGACTATAGGTCATTTAACGACATGGCAGACTGTGTTCTTGAAAGAACATATCTACCTGTTTATCTTAAACTAGGCTCTTTGGCTGTTGATGACTAGATGTCATCGAATCATAAGATGGACTGTATTCTTTTGTTTAGAAATTCCTATTAGTTTCCCTTTATTATGGTTCCTTTATCCAAGTTTTTATAACCCTATTATAGGGTTTCGGATTTTGAACCATCTTGTAGTCTGCTCCTTTCCTATTTCTTAATCCTATATTTTAATGACCATACATTGTCATTCTTATTCTCTTCTAATATCCTTGTGATGTTACTTACATCTCTTGGGTAGATGGAACCAACTTTGCTTCGTCAATCTCTTCTTATCATGATCTTAACTTCTTATAGGATAAGGTTCGACCGATCCACATAACTTATTTGTTGGTTATTCTTTTTCCAATATATATATATATATATATATATATATATATTATCTGTGGGTTGGGAAGGGGATCGTCTCATCTTGTGATCACTATTGTCGAGTCTGTTTGGTCGAATACCAGTTTAAAAGTAACCACCCATAGACAGTCTGTGACATCTGGGAAGTTCTTCTCTTATACCTTGAACTTCTAATTATATCCAATTTCTTGTAAGGATCTATATATTTATCCTTACCAAACGATAATTCTATGGAATCTATTTTTTTATCGTAATCTAAGACGTTAAGTCCTTAACGGGTTCCTTATGGGTTTAATCATGCAAAAAAAATTTATGCATTTCATGGTACTTATAAGCTATATCATATTTATGATACAGATTACAACATCAACCATAGCATTCATATACGTATCATACATACACATCATATTCATAAACATTTCATACATATACATGTCATTCATATCATACTTTCACATGTCATGCTTTCACATTTTATTCATACTCATGTCATGCATATTGTTATCATACATATGCATAACGTTCATACTTTTAGTCATGGAGTTGCTATACATTTCACTTTTGTTAGCAACTATTTCGTATCATTTTCATAAGTCACATTGCATTCATAATGCATACAGTAATCATAATTCGTACCATTCATACATATAACAATCATACTTTCACATCAGGAAATTGCTAAACCCATTCTTTGTTAGCAATATTTGCATATCGTAGACCATTGTTGAGATCGAGACCTTACTCGCCTCTAGCAGGTCACATAACGCGAAGTTCTTCTTGTCAAAACTTCTATTGTTCATACATAAATCTTATTTTGTATACTATACATATACTTGATCAATTGCATGGCGTGTCTCACTACTAGCCTCATAGTGGTGCTACACCTATTATTCTTTTACGTCATCTCTGAATCAGGTATCGGTGTCCACATTAATTGTCCAAGCTGTGAAATTCTTTTTGACTAAGTACTCGTTCATGCTTCGAAGAAATGTCTTGACATCATTACCTTCAGGGGTAATTCTTTGAGGAAGACTATGTTCTTGCGTCCCTTGTGTGTCTTATTTGTGACTTCTTTTACTCTCGTGGCGAAGTGTAGAGTGTTGTCCATCCGCCTGTAGAATCGGCTTTTGTGGAATCTGCTTGTATGTTGCAGAAGGGCAGCTTTGGTCATGAGTTAGTAACAAATCTGTGAAGAACTTATGGCTTCTTTTCTTTTCTGAGACGTAACCACCTTGATCATAGCTCCATATTTGATATAGTGGAATAAGGGATAAAATATAAATAAAAAGCAAGTCTTGAGAAAGAGAAGAAAGAAATTTAGAAAATGACTATTTTGTTATTATTCAATTTTTTTTTATAATAGTTGAAAACGTTACATTAAAATTAGTGAGATTTATTAATCATTTTTGAAATCTAAAGAAGATTCTGTGGAATCTCTAGATCCTTGTCGTCTCGTCAATCAATCTCTTCCGTGGTTGTAACTCCAAATTTTCTCGCTTGTATTGTACTCTAAGTGTCGACCATCTTAAAGTGTCGGTTCTAGCGTTTACGTGATTCCAGGAGTTATCCTGCTTGCTTAGGACATTGGCGCCCAATACTGCTTCCCGTGATTTGAGGCGTCTTGATGGCTAAACTTGACATTGGACCATGAGAGGACATCTAAAATCATGTTTGCATATCGATAACTTGATTGCCGTTACAGGAAAAATCGGTACCTACCATTTAATGTAACTTATCTTAACAGTTAATAACTTATCTTAACATTTAGTTTACATAACTTACTTGGACTGTGGTGAAGCAGGCGTGTGAGGACGTGAAGTAGGATGGCAGGATATCGGCTCTGATACCAACTGTGACGACCCTCCCTACGTGGCCGTCACTTAACTTAAACATGGTCTTAAACTTTAACATACTTAAGAATAAAGTACAGAAATTTCGGACTAATTTTTTTTTCTTAGAATGGATTCTTGTTGTAGAATCTTTAACATAAACCTTAGAAGGAATAATAATTGTTTTCCAAATCTTAATAACAAACAAATTCTTGAAGATAAAAAATTCTCAACGTGTAACTTAAAAAGATATAATAATCATTTCTTATAACTTAATTTCGTAAACCGAATATAATAACATAAATTTTTCAATGTGATGATAACATAATAATAATAATTACGCTTTAACATAACCATAATTTCTAAAAGTATGATCCTTTACATAACTCATAACATTTATTTCTTGAAACACAACCATAATAATTTCCTTGAACTTTTCTTTTTAAACATAAGGATGATTATTTAGCAACTATTACTTTAAAGACATTTCTTAATTTAAATAAAACTATTTTCAAAACAATTTTAAATTAAATATTGAGATAAAAACCTCATTTATTTATTCTTTAAAACTTTCTTAAAAATCATTATATATCATACTTACAATTTAACATCTTAAACATCACATATTAATATCTTAAAAATAAATCTTTTCAAAACTTATCATAATAATAATTACTTGAAACTTGTTTATTTAAACCGACATAACAATAATAACTTTTGAAGCATATTTATCTAGACTTTCCTGAAGGTAAATTCCTAAAAACATATTCATAAAAATCATTACTTATTTTGGCATAAACTTATATAAACATTTTCTTATTATAAATGTTCATATAATTTTCTCACTTGAAAA
>CAMOHE010049703.1:5985-32486 GCA_946598075.1 Artocarpus hirsutus | reverse complement strand
CATATCATGAGTATAACACTTATCATGAGTATATCACTTAACATCATCATTAATATAACATTAACGTCGTCATTTACATAACATTATTCGTTACATCAAATTAGGCGGGCGTTACATTGTCAGTTACGGTTCTTGTGAACCACAATGAAAAGCCTGAAAAATTTAATGGATTGAATTTTAAAAATTGGCAACAAAAGATGCTGTTCTATTTGACAACACTGAATCTTGCAAGATTCTTAAAGAAGATCCTCCTACTATTAGAGAGGATGAAACAGATGCTCAGACTTTGCTTGTTGTTGAAGCATGGAAGCATTCTGACTTCCTATGTAAGAATTATATTCTAAATGGCTTGACTGATGCACTTTTTAATGTGTATAGTCTGAGAAAAATAGTCAAAGAAGTATGGGAGTCTTTGGACCATAAATACAAAATAGAAGATGCTGGTGCTAAGAAGTTCATAGTTGGACGGTTCATGAACTATAGAATGGTGGATTCCAAGACTGTAATTAGTCAAGTTCAAGAACTACAATTACTCATTCATGAAATTCATGCAGAAGGCATCGTAATTAGTGAGTCTTTCTAGGTAGCTGCAATCATAGAGATGCTACCCCCTACATAGAATGACTTTAGAACTATCTGAAGCACAAGTGTAAGGAGATGAGCATTGAAGATCTTATTGTTTGACTTCGCATTGAGGAAGACAATAGAAGATCTAAGAAAAAGCCTTTTAACAAGTCTGTTGCCAAAGCAAATGTGGTGGAGCATGATAAAAGCTCCAAGAGTAAGAAAAACAAGTCGGGGTCCAAGCCGGGGCCTAAGGGTGGAATTTCAAAGAAGCAGAAATTCCAAGGAAAATGTTTCAACTGTGACAAGGTGGGTCATAAGTCGGCAGATTGTAGGCTGCCGAAGAGAAACAAGAAGAAAGAGGACAATGTGGTGGACACCATCACATAAGAAGTGCCAGACATCAGTCTTTCCGTCGTGGTCTCCGAAGTCAACATGGTGGACTAGTGGCTAGACACTGGGGCCACATGCCATGTTTGCTTTGATAAAGCTGCCTTTGCTGAACTTGTGCTGTCAGATTTTAGAGAGAAGCTATACATGGTCAATTCAGCTACATCTGATATCAAGGGCCAAGGAATGGTATTTCTGAAAATGACATCAGGCAAAGAAGTTAAGCTGCAAAATGTGTTGTATGTGCTTGATATCTGGAAGAATCTCATTTCTAGAACTCTGTTAAGTTCACATGGCTTCAAGATGGTTTTTGAGACTGATAAAATAGTTTTGTCTAAGCATGGGATGTATGTAGGAAAGGGATATGTGAAAAATGGAATGTGGAAAATGAATGTAATGGCTATTAAGCCCAATTCCATCAATAAGAATAAAAAGTCTTCCGCTTATATGCTTAAGTCTTTAATTTATGGCATGGTAGACAAGGTCATGTTAATTATGATACTTTGTGTAGATTAATTTACTTGGATCACATACCCACGTTTAATATTGATCCCCAATATAAATGTGAAATATGTGTAGAGGCAAAACCAACGAAATCTTCATTTCAAACGATTGAGAAAAATACCGAGCCACTCGATTTAATACATAGCGATGTTTGTGACTTAAAATTTGTTCAAACCAGAGATGGGAATAAATATTTTGTCACATTTATAGATGATAGCACAAAATATTGCTATGTATATTTGCTCAAAAGCAAAGATGAAGTTATTGAGAAATTTGTTCTCTATAAGCAAGAAGTTGAAAACCAACTTAATAAGAAAATTGAGATGGTAAGAAGTGACCGTGGTGGTGAATATGTAGAACCATTAAGTGAATTTTGTGTACAACATGGTATTATTCACGAGGTTACACCACCCTATTCACCTCAGTCAAATGGTGTGGCTGAACGTAAAAATCGTACTTTAAAGGATATGATGAATGCAATGTTGATAAGTTCTAGATTGCCACAAAACATGTGGGGGAAGCCATTTTATCGGCTAATTACCTTTTAAATAAGGTATCTTGGAAGAAAGAAGACAAGATCCCTTATAAATTATGGAAAGGTAAAAAGCATTCGTACAAATACTTAAGAGTGTGAGGGTGTCTTGCAAAGGTAATGGTACCTACATCAAAGAAGATGAGAATAGGTCCAAAAACAGTTGATTGTATCTTCATTGGTTATGCCCACAATAGTAGTGCTTATCAGTTCCTTGTGTATGAATCTAAAAACCTTGAGATTCAAAAGAACACGATAATGGAATCTAGAAATGCATCATTTTTTGAACATGTATTTCCTTGTAAATATAAAGAAGATGGTCCAAGTTTGTCTAAATGAACGTTTGAGACTATTGAAGAAAAAAGTCAGGATCATCAAGAAGTTGAAACCGAATATGAAGAAGAAAAGCCTAGACGAAGCAAAAGGGCAAGAACATAAAAATCATTTGTACCAGACTTTCTGATCTACATGCTAGAGGCTGAACCTCAAACTTTCAAAGAAGCTGTAAGCTCATCTGAGGGTCCTTTATGGAAAGAATCCATAAAGAGTGAAATTGATTCAATCATGCAGAATCATACTTGGGAATTAGTAGGCCTTCCTCCAAGAAGTAAACCGCTAGGTTCTAAGTGGATTTTCAAACAGAAAATAAAAGCAGATAGAACAATTGACAAGTATAAGGCTAGACTTGTTATAAAAGGTTATAAACAAAAAGAAGGCCTTGATTACTTTGATACTTATTTTCCTGTGACGAGAATAACCTCCATTAGGATGATTTTGGCGATTGCCGCTTTGCGGAATCTTGAAGTGCATCAGATGGATGTAAAGATTGCTTTTTTTAATGGAGACCTTGAAGAGGAAATTTATATGGAACAACTAGAAGGTTGTATTGCTCCAAGACAAGAAAAGAAAGTTTGCAAATTGGTGAAGTCTCTATATGGGCTTAAACAAGCACCAAAGCAATGTCATGAGAAATTTGACAATGTTATGATGTCAAATGGCTTCAAAATTAATGAGTGCGACAAGTGTGTTTATGTCAAAAGAACAGACAATGGATATGTTATTCTTTGTCTGTATGTAGATGACATACTAATCGTGGGTAGCAATGATCGGATGATCAAATCTACCAAAGATATGTTGAACTCTAGGTTTGACATGAAAGACATGGGACCTGCCGATGTGATTTTAGGAATCAAAATCAAAAGGTCGCCTGATGGACTCATCTTAAGCCAGTCACATTATATGGACAAGATACTTGACAAATTTATAAGAAATGACACTGGCATGGCCAGAATACCAATTGATACTAGTCAACATTTGTCCAAAAATAGAGGAGAAAGTATATCTTAGGTGGAATATGCTAGAGTGATAGACAGTTTAACGTACTTAATGAACTATACAAGACCAAATATTGCCTATGCTGTAAGTAGTCTGAGTAGATTCACGAGTAATCTAGGAGATGATCACTGGAAAGCGATTGTTAGAGTACTCAGATACTTACAGTATACTCGTAATTATGGGCTACATTATACAATAGATCCTACTGTTCTTGAAGGGTATTATGACACAAGTTAGATATTTGATATACAGGATTCTAAAGCTACAAGTGGATATATATTTACTTTGGGAGGCGCAGCAGTTTCATGGAAGTCCTCAAAGCAGACAGTAATAACCAGATCTGCTATGGAATCTAAATTTGTAGCTTTAGATAAAAGCAGTGAAAAGGCTGAATGGCTAAGGCATTTCTTGGAGGATATTTCTGAATGGCCTAAACCTAGACCTGTGATATGCATACATTGTGATAATCAATCTGCTATTGGCAGGGCATAGAATATGATGTACAACGATAAGTCAAGACATATACGTCATTGACATAATACTGTTAGACAACTGATCTCGACTGGAATCATAACATTAGACTATGTAAAGTCTAAAGAAAATATTGCGGATCTGTTAACCAAAGGACTGAATAGAGATCAAGTTGAAAAAACATCAAGAGAAATGGGACTTAAACCCATAAAAGAATAGGTTGAAACAGTGAAAACCCAACCTTGTTGATTGGAGATCCCAAGATCTAGGTTCAATGGGACAACAAAACTGAATAGACCGAGTAGGATCACTGTGGGGGTTACCCTAACTCATTCCTAAAATAAAAACAGTGATACCCGTAGAGAAAGGTTAAGCAGTTTGCTTTTAATGATTCTTATGCATCGAATACAATGAGAATTCAAGCGGAGTAATGCGGGTTACTCTTTAGTAAGAAATCACCTATGTGAGAGAAAAGTGGGGCCACTTCAAAGGAGAATTGTTAAGGCTCAATTCTTTGGAAACTCTTGCAGAACCAGGGAGATGTTCATGGCCAAAATGAACATAACCATGAGAACTGAAACTATGTTAGGAAAATATCTGTGTGAGGTATGTTATCGTTTACACAAACGGTAGAACAGTTCAAGGACATCGCGTGTACTGGTTAGCCAGTAAAGTAAACATACTTTCACAAGGAAAGGTTCAAGGGTCAACGCCTTCCTATCTTATGCAGGTATTAACTGTAGAACTCTATCACCGTGTAGTGTCTTTGTTTTTCCTTTGTAGTTTGCCAATTTCATTCATGTGAGGGATTGTTAGAAAAAATGGCAATTGGGTGAATGAGAAATTGATGCTCATTAGTGGAGATTAATGGAAGTCATAAGCCTCATGTTGTAACACCCAAATGCATGGTTTAATAGGAGATTATAAGTATCATAATCATCAAAAATGGAGGGTGACAACCAATGGTTTAATGGGAGATTATGAGCACCATTATCATGATAAATGAAGGGCTGCAACCGATGCCATTATGCACATAAATTCTGAATAAAGGCTCATTATAATTTGGATTGTAATGTCCATTCTCTTAAGCCTATATATTGAACTCTCCTCCACATGTTTGAGAGATACATAGATACATAGAATTTGCACTCATCAAGTCATAGAGTTTTTCTTTGTTTTCAAGTTCTACCTAGTTTTGTTGTAGTCGTTTTTGATGATAGAAGAAAACGTTGTTTCAAGTTCGTTGGAAACGGTATCCGATAGTACTTAAGATTCCGTTGCTAGTCATTGTATCCTGGGGACAGACGTCCGTCGGATCCTCGTGCATAACCAGAGGGGACGAATTGTTTTAAAGAAAGCGTGACCTACACGTGCTTCGACCATCTAATTTCCACGTTACGTTGCTTCCATCGAAGGTTTTGTTGTATCTGTTTTTCTTTAATTTCAATTTTCAATTTTTACAATTGTTACCTATTTGTATTATTCATATTACATGAAATATTTCTAACAGAGGTATACCAAGAGAACTAGGAGCTTCTCGGGACGGATATCACTCAAGCGTGTCTACAGATTCTTAATGGCAACCAATGTATAAGAGAGCTTAATTAGACGTACATTGTTTTAATTCCTAAAATAAAAGCTCCTAAGAAGGTTTCCGGCTTTCAACCTATTAGCCTTTGTAATGTGATCTACAAAACTATCACAAAAGCCCCGTCTAATCGATTGAAAATGGTTCTCCTGGAAATTATTTCAGATGAACATAGTGCATTTGTCGCGCATAGATTGATCATAGATAATATTTTGGTGGCGTGTGAAACAATTCACACCATCCGCAGGAAGACAAATGGGAAGAAAGGACTTATGCCATCAAGCTTGATATGAGTAAAGCATACGATAGGGTGAAGTGGCCTCTTTTGGAAGCTATGGTGTCGAAGATGAGGTTCTCTTCTAGATGGATATCTCGGGTGATGGATTGTCTTGACTTCCCAATTTTCCTTCCTTATTAATGGAGAGCCTGTATGTAAAGTGATTCCTTTGAGAGGAAATCGACAAGGATGTCCTCTCTCCCTGTACCTCTTTCTTCTATGTGCAAAAGGCTCTTCGAGTTTACTGCAAAAGACAGAGAGAGACAAGAAAATTGTTGGAGTGAGTTGTAGCCACTTGCAGATGATATCATTATTTTTGGAGAAGCAGATGTAGCCACTTGTGAGGCGATCAAAGAAGTCCTGGAGCTGTATGAAAAGACTTCCAGACAAGTCATCAATTTTTGGAAGTCAATGGTGAGCCTCAGTCCCAATATGGAAGAGAGTACTAGAGGTCAAATTTTAAACTCTCTTGGAATTTCTAATGATAATTCGCATGATTATTATTTGGGAATGCCATCATTTATGGGTAGAAACAAAAAGCTGGTTTTTGACATAGTGCGTAAGAAAGTTTGGAAAAAGTTACAGCTTTGGAAGGGAATCTGTTTTCTGTCGGGGGTAGAGAAGTTCTGATAAAGGCCGTGGCCCAAGCTACCTGCAACTATGCTATGAGTGTTTTTAAAATTCCCTCTACACTCTGTGACACACTACACTCTTTCATAGCAAAATTCTGGTCGGGAGGCAGGGGGGATGACCGTAAACTCCACTGGATGAGATGGAGCAAATTATGCAGAGCCAAGAGTTATGGGCAATGGGATTCAGAGATATGGTTACATTAAGGCCCTCTTAGTTAAACAAGGCTGGAGAATCATTATAAATCCTTCATCTCTTGTCTCTCGGGTTCTAAAGGCAAAGTATTTTCCTCATGGTGATTTTTTTAGTGCCAAAATTGGCTATAAGCCATCCTACATATGGCGAAGCATCGTTTGGGGGTGGGAGCTTCACAGCAAAGGGCTTCGATGGTTAGCGGGCAATGGAAGATCGATCCGAGTGTTTAAAGACCCTTGGCTACCAAGGCCAAGTCTTTTTAAACCGATCTCGCAGCCCCCCGAGGACATGGACAATGTGAGGGTAGTAGATCTTGTGGAAGGATTTTGATGGGATGTGGGGTCTCTCCTGGAGATTTTCTGGCCTATCGATATTAAGACCATTCTTTCGATTCCCATCTCTACTTATGACCGTGACGACCTTCTGGTTTGGCGTCATGACAGCAAAGGAATGCACACGGTTCGTTCTAGGTACAAACTTGAGATGGAGAAACGGCAGGTTGCGTCATCTTCAGAGGGAAGCATTGAATTAGAATGGTGGCGGAAACTATGCAACTAAGAATTCCGAGTAAACTTAAAATTCACACATGGAAAGCTTTCCATGGTAGTATTCCGTCATATGCAAATTTGGCTCGTCGTGGCATCAAGTGTTCCCAAAGATGTATTTAATGTTGGGAAGATTACGAAGATACTGCACATGCAATATGGTTTTGTCCCCAGGCTCAAGATGTGTGGCAATCAAGTACTATTTGGCCTCTATTAAATAAGTGCAAACCAGGCCCTTTAAAAGATCTATGTTGCTTTGTAGGTAGTAATGGATCAACAATGGAACTGGAAATTTTTGCCCTGTGATTTGGAGCATTTGGCTGAGACGTAATAGACTAATCTTTGAAGGCACTTTGTGCAGCCCAAAGGAATGCCTTGAGCGTGCCAGCCCCATACTGGGAGAGTTCCAAAGGTGTCACTGCTCGTGGGAGGCTCCTAAAGCAGGTTGTGTCAAGGTAAATATCTACGCAACGGTAAAAAAAACATTTAGCGTTTTTTGGAGTTGGGGCTGTGATTAGAGACGATTCTGGAGTCGTCTTAGTGGCTTTCTCGAAAACACTTCCTGGGAAAGTCTCAGCTCATATAGCAGAATGCTTGGCGGCGTGGCGTGTGAAAGAGTCGATTTGTTGAAGTGTTGTGGTTTCTCAAACTGGTTACTTGAGTCGGATGCGCTCAATGTGGTTAATGCAATTCAAAATGACTCCACTGGAGGTCCGGAAGCTAATGTCGTGGAGGACATTAAGGATTCTATCCCACTTTCTGGAGGTGGTTTTGTCTCCTATACCCCCGTACAGGGAATAGTGTAGCCGACTTTCTAGTCTCTCATGTACTATCTTTTTATGGTGATTCTGTATGGTTTACTTCTATTCCTATTTGGTTGAGGTCTTTTGTAATGACTGACTTATCTATTAATTAAAAAAGCAGCTCATTTTACATTAAAAAAAAAAAATTTATGCCTGCACTTTATGATAAAAATTATAATTATGTCTCATTCAATAATTATAATTAAGAGCTGCACTTTATTTCAATTTTTCTTTTCATAGATCCTAAATTGAAAAAAAATTCAGCCTCCCCCACTCGATCTTAGTGGTAGATGTCACTTTGGTTGACACATTTACATCACATAAGTCTGTTCTAAAAGATCAACTTTCAACAGTTTGTTGAATCAGATGATAGCCGATAGGCTGTCTAAAGAAGTTCATGCTATAGTTCATAGTTTGATCTACAATTTTAATCTTTTTGTTATAATGTTTTGTTTAAAAAAAATTTAATATCAACCGTTGAACTGTCGAATAGGTAGTCATACAACAGTACTGGCTACTGCAGAAGTCTCAACTCTTAAGGCTTTTTGTCGTCCATGAGTAGTGCTGCAATATTTTTTTTCAAGGAGTCTGCCTGCCTCCACCATCTCCCAAATACGACTAAGAGTAAAACTAATATTTAACCCCTCAGAAGAAAAGAAAAAAAAAAACAATTGAGCTTTTCATTTTCTTTTTTAAACAAGAGGACACAATGCTTGAAGACTAATTTTCTTGAAAGATATATAGGTTATTTGACAGCCTCAGTTAGAGCCATAGTTTGCAATTCCAACCACTATTATAACTATGTTTTCTCTTATATGCCACGGTATATATTTTTAGTTCTAACTCATTTTTCAAATGATCTAATTATTTTTTAAACGTAATGAAAATATTTTTACAAAATCGGCAGCGGGCGAAGAGGTAGAGGAGTCCACAATTCTGCCATAAATGGTCATTTACTGATAGCAAGCAAGCAAAATATTTGTAGTCATGGATCGATTTAGTTAAGCAATTATTTGCAATTTCTTCAAGTTTGGATCATTTAAAACCAACCACTTCTTGTTGAACTTTGAAAAAAGTTTTAAGAGAGCCAAAAATATTGCCGTTAATATACTTGCTAGCACATTTCATAGTCGTTTTTCACCTTATTCATGTACGAGAATAAAAGAGAAAAACAAACTAACATCAGTAACCACCCCAAAAACAACAAAGAATAAAGTTATTGCAACTTCTTTTGCAATTAACATTTTCTTAAGAAAAACAAGGTACAGAATTGTTTTTAGTTAATTTCTAGCTCCTTTAAAAGGGACCATTGACCACTCTACGACTTGTTGCTCTTTTAATTCCTTGGCTGAAACCAAAACGTTAACTAATAAGTGAAATGGAAGTGCCCATGATGTTTAGATTTTGTGCAAATATTCAGGCGCATACTTTCATTCTTGTGTACTGCTTTTGCTAATTCCCTTCTCCTCTCTCCATTGGTGTTTTCAAGAATCGATTCATTCTCTTTTTTTTTTTTCATTTTTTTGTTATTTAAAGTTTTAGGCTATATGCATTTTCTGCTTTCTGCTGATTTCTAAATCAAGAACAGATGGTGTGTTGCTACTGAATTGAGAAATATGAAAGGATCTTCCCCCAATCCAGTTGAAGCACGCCGCCGTTTGCCTTCTTCAGCAAAGTCTCTCTATGCATCTATTTTTCTTAATGTTGCTTACCAACATAACTTAACTTATTCATTTCATCACTATTAGGGACGAAAAAACCGTTTTATAATTTTAAGGAAAATTTATGGTATTGTCAATATAATACTACTTAAAGTAAATAGTAAACTTACTTTAGTTGTCTACATTGTCGCCGTTGTGAGAATCAATTTATTCATAATTCTTAGTTTTAATGCTGAAGTTTACATTTCTCCTTCAAAAAAAAATGATGAATTTCATTAAGTATTTTATCAAATAAGCTCGTCAATCAAGAAATAAAGAGTTGCTTGTCATATTTGTTAGACAAGGACAACCGAGTCTAGTTAATATTACTCGTAAGTTTGGTAATTTTGTTTAAAATTTTACTAATGGTGTTTAACTTATTGAGTACTTCAATGCTCTATTATATGAACAAACTAATTTCTTGTAGTTTTCATTCTTTTGTAGGATGTTATTGGCCTACCCTGCAAGAATTGCTTGAGAAAGATCAGAATTTAAAGTAGCAAAGAATTGATCTAGGAAATTCTTGCCGCTTGAGTGCTTTCTCATGGGCCTATTATTGAACTGTAATCTGTGTCCACGTGTGGAGCCAAAAAAATTAGTCAAGTGAGGATGGGTGTGTGACTTAACTAATGAGATGGGGCAAATAAAAATATTTAGAGAATGAAGATAAAACACAAATTTTTAAAAATTTCATATACAAAATTAAAAATAAAAAAAAATAAAAAAAGTTCAGTGGGTGGGGGAGGACGATTACCCTCGTCCGTGGGTGGCTTAACCGTGTCCTTGATAAGATTTGTCATAAACGACATAGTTTATGTTTGTGATTTACATGAAATTTCTGTCACTACGTTTGTTAAATAACATCAGCTGTGAGGTGGGACTATCTGATAGGTGATATTTCAATTGATTAGTTTGAACTTATTTCTATGTATCGGATGATAAATTGTTTTTGCTTTGCTGAGTGCTGAATGGGTGAATGACTTGGTTGTGTAAATAATTAAAAGCTTGTATATATATATATATACACACACACACACACACATATTTTGGATAACATTGTTTATATGTTTGCAGCTCTTTGCTTTTACTTCAACTTCCTCACGTCGTCTTGAATACTTTCTTGTTATAACGAAGACACGGACGTAAGATCACAAATAAATAAAGCTCTTCGGCATATTTGAAAGGCACTCGAACTTAGATCTATTCAAGCTCGGAGCTTTAAGTGCAAACCAACTTTAAAAAGTGTGCTTGCCATTATAACACTGGGGACTCTTGCTGTGACCAGATATTTATAAGACAGAATGTCCATCAAATTCTCCATCCTGGTATGTTCATATTGTCGCATCTTGTGAATTTGGAACGCTGGTGCAAACCAAAATGTTTGTATTCAAACCAAATTTGTTATAGCGTTTTTAGTTCAAACTTTAAATTTAAAATGTGTTTTCAAATGCCCTTTTAAGTTTGGCATTATTGTACCGTTTTTTAAAATAAGAAAGAAAGAAAGAAAAGATTCCAACCTCAAAAGTAATGTGACAAGTAGTTTAATTCTGTGCTAATCATTTTAAAATCCTTTTACTAGACAAACTGCTCCTGAAAATTGCTTCATAAAGAAATAGTTTTAGTCAAAAGGATATGAAATTTAATTATGGATTAAATTCATTAATAGTTCCTGAATTCTTTTCTCTCTTTAGAATTAGTCTCTATAGTCAATTTTGTCTCATAGAATGGTTCTTCTGTTAAATTTTAGAAGGAAAAAATTAACTTTGTATCATAAATGGTCTATGAATTATTTTTCTCTCTTTAATAGTTCTTATGCTAAAACTTGTGCTATTTAGTCCGTAAACTAAAAAAAGATATACTAAAATTAGTTATATTGTTAACTAAATATATTAAATACATTAAATATGCGAAATTGGACTAGATATGTAGTCCCTAAACTAAAAAGAAACTTGTGATTCTACTTACATCTATTAAATATATGAATAACCCTAAATGTGAATATTATTTTTCATTTGTGTGAAAAACAATGTCAAAAAATAATCATGACATATGTTTTGGTATATTAAAGAATTTTTGTTCCTTAATTTGGTATTAAAAGATTTCAAAATGAGTGGTTAAGATATATGCTAGTGTTTTCCTCTAAGTTGAATTTCAAATTTGTTGGGTATCAAAGTTTTATTTTGTTTAAATTGTTTAAAAAAATCAAATTTTTGGTAATTTTGAATTTTCATACGAATTGATATTTTACTAAGAAAATAAAACAAAAAACAAAAAACAAAACAAAAGCGATAGATTAGAAGGAATATAAATTGACTAAAATAGCTATAATACAAAAGTTATTTATAGATTTATGAATCTATTATTATATGAGATTTAAAAATAATTTGGGGATATATATTAATGTGGTAGGTAAAATATGTTAATTTCAAAAAAATTATTAGTTATATATTATATTTCAATAAGTAGATAAAAAATATTAAATACATAGTAAAGAAATTAATTTTGGCATTTGTTTTTTAAGTTTAAGGACAACAAATTTAGTACAATTTCATATACTTAATTTTTGTTATATATTTATTTAACAATCTAACTAATTGTAGCATATTTTTTTTAGTTTAGGGACTAAATATAGTACAAGTTTTAGCATATGAACTATTTATAGAGAGAAAATAGTTCAAAGACCATCTATAAGACAAAGTTTACTTTTTTTATCTAAAATTTAACAGAGGGACCATTCGTGAGAAACTTTTTAAGTTTAAGGACTCTTTATAGGACAAAATTGAGTTCAAAGACTAATTTTAAAGAGAAAAAGAATCCAGGCACTATTAATAAATTTATCCCTTTAATTCCAGGACAAAAGGATATACAGTAGCCTCCTTGTAAAAATGCAAAGTCCACCTTCTAAAAACATAAAGCGTAAAATTTTCCTTCTTGTTAATTGTAAATATTGTGAAAAATGTTTATTATGCAGGCCTACTTCTATAGACAGATGGAAGATAGAGGCAAAACGGCTGCTGCAGATCTACATTTTGTATCATCAGCGGACATTAACTGGGACCAAATATCAGACATCCTGAAGACCAAGTTGACAGACAGAGATGCATATAGGGGAATTGGCCTATTAACTTCAATAACAACGAAATTCATCGGTGGAAGGAACTGATAATACCTGATAACGCTGAGCACATCATTCTGAAACTACATCCCCCGTCGATCAACACAACATGGGAGTCTCTCTACCCTGAATGGATAGACGAAGAAGAGCAATTCAATGTCCCTATTTGTCCTGCTGCTCTACCTAAAATCCAAGTTCCTGAAAATCCCGGCATCGATCTTGTTGCTGTGAAGCTTCCCTGCAACAAGTCAGGAAGTTGGTCAAGGAACGTGGCTCGCTTGCACTTGCAGCTTGAAGCAGCAGGAATTGTCGCACACACTGATCAGGGGTATTGTCCGGTGCGTGTGCTTTTGGTGACTGAATGCCTTCCCATTCCAAATCTTTTCACTTGCAACGATCTTGTTGCCCGAGAAGGGAACGCATGGCTGTATGAACCAGAACTAAGGAGGTTGAAAGAGAAGCTACAGCTCCCAATAGGGTCATGTGAACTTGCAGTTCCTCTCAAGCCCAAAGGTAAATACAACCAGTGGCTCATTACATAGCTTCACTTGTTTCCTTTCTGTCGTTATTTTTAGGGGATTTTTACTTATCATGAACGAGAAAGGAGAAAGCTATTTACTCCATGGTTTAGTACAGTTTCCCATTCCGCTGGAATAAACCACAATGCTACTTTTGAAGTCTTAATAAACTAAACATTAGTTCATTATTACATGCAAGTTATGCACAAGGACATCAAGTTATGCATTATAAAGGGAATTAGATTATTTCCTATACTCATTGTTTCGAACAAGCAAATTCCAAAAATATGAGAATGTTTAGGACTTTTCATATATCATATATCAATATCAAACTCATAAATGTGAAAAAAAATTCATGTGGACTTAAAATTTTTCCATAGCTTTTTGTGCCACAGATCTATTCTCTTTTCTTCTTCTCTTTTCAAATACATTATATATTTTTGAGAAAATTGCATATTATGCCTAATTTTTCAAAGTTACATTTATTTATGTCATACTCAAAAAGTTTATGTCATATTATCATTTATATAACATGTCTAAGTTGTGCTATAGATGAACATGTGTGTGGTATTTATAAAAAATAAATCTTAAAAAATAACATTTATGAAAATTTTTCCTTTTGCCCAAAATTATGCACATGATACAACGAATATTTAACAATCACAAATACAAATAGCTAAAGCAGTATCATATATTGAGCTAATCTGATTAAGAAATTATGCAGTACTATTGCTTTTAACAAGCTCATTGGCATTTTGTTACTTTTAGAAATCAATTCACATCTTTCTTTAGATAATGGCGCTTTTTTTTTTTTTTTTTTTTTTTTTAAAAGCAGAAGACTTCCACTCAGAGAGTTCAACATACCGGGAAGCCTATGCAACGATTCTTCACTCCGTCGAGGCATACGTCTGCGGAGCCATAGCCATGGAGCAGAGCATCCGAAGAACCGGTTCGACGCGGGACCTCCTGATCCTCGTCGACGAAACAATTGGAGAACATCATCGGCGAGGATTGGAGCTCGCCGGATGGAAGATCCGGATGATCCAACGAATCAGAAACCCCAAAGCACAACGCGGCCTCTACAACGAGTGGAATTACTGCAAATTCCACCTCTGGCAACCCACCGACTACGACAAGATCATCTTCGTCGACGCCGATATTCTCGTGCTTCAAAACATCGATTTCCTCTTCGGATTTCCAGAAATATCAGCCTCTGGAAACCACGCGGCTCTGTTCAACTCCAGAGTTATCGTAATCGAACCATCAAATTGCACGTTCCAGACGCTCATAAACCAAATCGACGAGATCGAGTCCTACAATGGCGGAGACCAAGGGTTATTGAACTAGATCTTCACCTGGTGGCATCGAATCCCGAGGCGGATGAACTTCCTGAAACATCTATGGAGAGTTGATGATGAAACAGAGAGAGACGAAGAATCGCTTGTACCGATCCGATCCACCGATCCTCTACGTCCTCCATTACTTCGGGAAAAAGCCTTGGGCTTGCTTTAGGGATTACGATTGCAATTGGAATGACAAGTACGTGAGGAAATTTGCGAGCGACGTAGCGCACGAAACGTGGGGGAAGATGTACGGCGAAATGCCGGATGGACTGAGGAGGTTCTGTTTGCTCAGTGAGAAGCAGAAAGCGAGGTTGGAGTGGGACCGCTGGCTAGCTCAGACCGCCAATTACAGCGACGGACATTGGAGGATTCGGATCAAGGATGACCGCTTGAACGCTTGTGCTGAGGATTTTTGCATGACGGAGAATATTTTATGACGTGGCACCTACGTGTATTAAAATTGTTTGTAAATTTTAATTCAGTTTAAGATTAACCATTTTCATCTTCGCTGAGTTATAATCTCACCATCTACAAAATTTTAAGCCTCAATCTTGTATATAATATATTTTTTAAACTAGGATCTGCTATTTTATTAATAGTTAGATTTTAATTTTATAAGGTTAAATAAAATTGCTCCTATTATAATTATAAATGTATAGTGGAAGAGACCTTTTGGTCCAATCATTTTAATAGTTTGATTAACTTTCTAACAATTTGATCAATAATTAGGAACAATTTTATATCACACAAAAATTTTTTAACCGTTAAAAGGTCAATCTAGCACATCAACATATATGTTCTACTATAAGAGCTCTAAATTTTGGTTTTGTTGAAAATTATTTTCGTTGTAGTGTGAAAATTCTCCGTTTGTTTCGGTTTGAATCTTTTTCCTGGAAAGTTTTGGTTTGAATATTTTAGCGTTTGTGATTGAATTAAGGAGGGTAAGATGGGTTGTTGTAGATGGCAATGGTATCGGATCAGCCAGTGGTGGTGGCGATGATGATGTAGAAAGAGGGAAGACCACCACTGCCTCTAGTGAAGCTGGATTGCATTTTTTTCTGACCTCCGTTGGGTTTGTCGATTGATCAAGGAAGAGGAAAGTGTTATGAGCTTCAATTTTGTTCTTTTTTATATTTTCTAAATAATTTTATAAAGAAATCAATTTGAAGTCAATGTTTTTTTGTCCTTTTAATTTTTTATTGGTTATTGAAATTTTAATTTTATTATCTAAAATAATTTTTGTGAGTTATACTTTTATATTTTTTATCTTTTCTTATTAACTTATGAAAATGACATAGAATATTCATAATTAAAAGTCACGTGGTAAAAATCAGTCAAATTTTTAACACCATTTTCAATTAGACTTGCTATGCTACGAACGGGTCGATTGTAAAAATTTTTAATTTAAAGATCAATTTGCCAACCGCATAAAGGTCTAATGCAAAAAAGCCTATGAGTAGTAAAATTTTAACTCATGAAGATAAATAATGACTTTTCTTAAAGTGCATAAATTTACAAACAATTTTAAGACGTGCTAGTATCTAATTTTCTTAATGATAAACTAATTTGTCTATGATAAATAATAGATAATTAATGATGTTGATGCTTATCGAGTTTCGACGTCGAATTAACATCGCGTGCGGTAGTACAGGGTATTTAGCTCCTCTCTGTTCGTCTTTGCTTGATCTAGTCGACCTGCAACAAGAGGAGGGACGCTTCAGAGGCAAAAAATGGTCAGTAAACAGAATAGGGCTCTCAATGCTCAAGGCAGGGGTTGCTTGGCAGAGGTCGGGAACTAGTTAGGTGGAAAGGAGCTTACTTGCTAGAATGCAATAAATGCATTATATTTATAGGCTGCCACTTAGACCGAGTGTTAGGTGGGTTTTACCCACAACTCGAGTTTCATATCAAGGCGTGTTAGATGGTAGGTAACAAGTGTCACGTCCCTCCACTGATGGATTGGCTCCTATCTGATGGTGAGTTGTTTGCCATTTATTAGCCTGTGATGGCGAGTAGCAGTCCACTCTAGAACAAGAGTAGTTCGACCCGAGCAAGTACTCAGTCCGGGAGGCAGCCTGATGAGGCGCGGCCAGGGGGGCCCCGAGAAGCACCTCGGACATGACATCCAGGGTCATCGGGGTCAGTCATAAGCTCCACGTACCTTTTGCTAAGCTGTTTGGCAAATTACCTGGAGTTTGGCTCCTCGGCGGTGGCGCCAAAATCACTCTCAACAGATGATGTACTGGTGTTTATTAATGTTGGACATGTATGCCCTAAGGAGCAAAAATGTAATATGTTTTTGGAGATATTTTTATTAATAAAGAGTTTATTTATTATTCATATACCAAAATTGTTGTTCTCTTTATGTTTATATTTGTTGAATGTATGTTAAGCAAACAAAAATCTGAGACTGTCAGTCTAAACCTTTAAAAATTGGGTATATGATGGACAGATTATATGCAAGACATGATTCTTAAGGTGACTGTCTAAATCATAAGATCCGCAATTGAGGGAATAAATTTGGGTGCTTTATTCATATAAAGATTGTTATATTGTCTATATCCCTGGCGTGAGATGGTTTGTCTTGGTTATTAGAGGTGGACTCTGTGAATAGAAACATTGGCACATTGTCATAGGTGATGATGTGTTGGATCAGGACATATAGTGAATTGATTTAAATCAATAATTCTATCTCGGCAAATCAATTCACTTTAGACAATCATATGTGTTGTATCTTAATCTTGAGATGAATAATGGGCCTGTTATCTTGATTTGTGTCTTTTGATGTACCAAATCGTGACATTCACATTTTTTGTTGGTATGTATGCTGGTACATTGGAGGCATAACTCTTGATAGTGTAGACTTGTTATTCATAGATATGGAATCCATAGCTCATCTTTAGGAGTAGATGATATCCTCTTATATGGATTATCCTGTAATTGAAAAACTAGAGTGTTCAACCATTTGGATACATAGATGTAACCGAATGGTATACCGTCTTTGGATGGTAAGTTTTTCAATGGTGAGATAATGGAACGTAAGATAAAAATAATCGGAAAGATAAAACAGAATTTATCCTTAAGCCAATTATGGATAATTCTATGGGGGAACGACACATTATGATATGTCATAGAGACTTAGCTATACGAGCTTTGTAATTTTATATAGTTCGAAAGTGCAGCTCTAAGTTTTTAGTGGAGTAACATTGGGGTTGATAATTATGAAATGTATATCTAGGATATTGGATTTCATAATTATCGAGAGCTTGAACTATATAGGTCCATCAGGTCCTCTTTGCTAGCTCATAATGATTCCTGTAATGATACGATGTGCTTTTCTAATAATTGGTGACTTATGTGAAATTATAAGATTACCTGAAATTCGGTCGGATCAAATAATTCATGTGTGTTTATCGGTTGAATTAATTTTATGAAAAGTTAATTCAAGATAAACTTGTTGAATTATTGGGATCAGATAATTCATGTCTGTTTATCCGTTGGATTAGTTTTGAATAAATTAATTCAAGATAAACTTATTGAATATTGGGAATATTTATTTTCCTATAGATTATCTAGATATAAATCTTTTTATCAGATAACTTTTTTATTGGGTTATTTGAATTAAAACTGAGGCTCTATCCCAAGAATCTCGAGTGGAAAAAAAATATTTGTAGGGATCATTTATTGTAAGTTCGGCAGGCTAATCTTCAAGTACGGCCTACCGATAGAGTAAGTTTCATAGGCCGATCTGCTAGTTCGGCCTGCCGACCGAGCGATAAATAGATCACACGTTTTCACGTGAATTTTATTAGATATTGATTTTCATTTGATCCTGATTTGAATTATCAAGGCCTCATCTGATAAGGATTGACTCCTGGACCCAACCTTTATAAAAATGAGAGTAAGACTCATTGTTATTTAGATCTGTTGAGAAATTAAGAATGAGCACTCTGCTAGTGAGACTCTGTAACTCCTTGAGAGCTTTTGTTCACAAATCATGAGCACTAACTTTAGGTTTTCTCAATTAGTTGAAAGGAGAGTCACTAGTGGAAGAGCTATACATTGTGTGCCTACACACTCCGGTCGTAGATAGAGAATAACAAAGAAGACTAGTTGGTTGAAGCTCTTTTGGAACATTACTTTTCTTCACAGATTGCAAAGCTTTTGAGGAAATAAGATTAGTAAGATCTGGTTAATTTATGCATATAGCGTGTCAAACTTGTGTTTTGAAAAATATTCTGATTAAAAATTTTAAAATTTTTGCTGCGTACTATTTTTCCAATAATTAATACTATACTACTATAAAAAATCAGTTTCCTAACTTCCAAAAATTAATTTAAATTAGAGTCTTAAATATATTGAGTTTCTATTTGTTAAATCAGGCCATGGTTTTATTTTAATTAGTAATCTTAATTTTAGTTCATCAAGTACTTCTTTAATTGCTTGTTCAAATAAAATTAGATTTAGATTAATTTTAGTACTTAGTAACAACAGTCTTCAAGAGAACGGCATTTACTCTTACTTTATTACTTGTCTACAATTTTATGCACTTGCAGGTTTTTTGCAACAATATCCATTGTGACTTTTGGTTTGATTATACGCTAAACGCTAACACCTTAACCTCCTGGTTGGGAGTTCGGTTGAAACCAATTGTTTAGTTTCAAAAATAAGTTAGAATCACATTTATGGTTGAAACTTGTATTTGGTAAGTTTGTCAAAATATTGGTTTGAACCAAAAGTAGCTCTAATTACTTTTTCAATAGGAACCAAAAGTAATTCTAACTATTTAAACTCGGTTCTAATCGCTATTAGACCAAACAAGAGTTTCAGTTGGAACTAAAACCAACAATTAAAACCGTGTTAGACATGTGTGCCCTAAGGAGTAAAAATGTAATAAGTTTTTGGAGACATTTTTATCAATAAAAAATTTATTTATTATTTATATATCAAATCTTGTCCTCTTTACGTTCATATTTATTGAACGTATGATAAGCAAACAATAGTTTAAGATTGTCGGTCTAAACCTTTAAAAATTAGACATATGATGGACAGATTATGCGAAAGATACGATTCTTAAGGTGACGGTCTAAATCAGAAGATCCGTAATCGAGGGAATAAAGTTGGGCACTTTATTCATGTAAAGATTGTTATGTTGTCTATATCCCTATTGGAAGATAGTTTGTCTTGGCCATCGGAGGCAAACTCTGTGAATAGAAACATTGGCACATTGTCATAGGTGACGATGTGTTGGATCGGGATGGGAGATGGTTCGTCTTGGCCATTGGAGGTAGACTCCATGAATAGAAACATTGGTTCATTGTCATAGGTGACGATATGTTGGATCGGGATATAAAGTGAATTGGTTTGGATTAATAATTCTGTCTTGGAATATCAATTCACTTTAGACAATCATTTATATTGTATCTTAATCCTGAGATGAATAGTGGGCCCGTTGTCTTGACTTGTGTCTTTTGATATACCAAAGGGTGACACCTATATTTTTAATAGAGGTATGCATGCTGGTACGTTGAAGGTATGACTCTTGATAACGTAGACCTGTTATTCATAGATATTGAATCCATAGCTCCTCTTTAGGAGTAGTGATATCTTCTTATATGCATTATCCTGTAATTAAAAAACTAGAGCGCTCAACCATTTGGATACATGGGTGTAAAACCAAATGGTATATTGTCTTTAGATAGTAAGTTTTTTGATGGTGAGATAATGGAATGTAAGATAAAAATAATCGAGAAGGTAAGAAAGAACTTGTCCTTAAGCAGATTATGGATAATCCTATAGGGATACGATATACTATGATATGTCATAGAGACTTAGCTATACGGGCTTTGTAATTCTATAGAGTTCGAGAATGCAGCTCCAAGTTTTTAGTGGAGTAGCGTGGGAGTTGATAATTATGAAATGTATATCTGGGATATTGGGTTTCATAATTACCGGGAGCTTGAACTATATAGGTCCATTTAGCTCCCTTTGCTAGCTCATAAAATCCTATAACGATACGGGGTGTTTTTTCAATAATTGGTGACTTATGTTAGATTTAATAGATTGGTTGAAATTCAAAAGAATCAAATAATTCATGTCTATTTATTGGTTGAATTAATATTGTGACAAAATTAATTCAAGATAAACTTATTGAATTATTGGGATTGGATAATTCATGTCTATTTATCAGTTGATTTAATTTCAGATAAATTAAATCAAGATAAACTTGTAGAATTATTAGGAATCTATTTATTTTCCTAGAGATTATCTAGATAAAGTTGTTTTAATTAGATAACTTCTCTATTAGGTTATTTGAATTAAAACTTAGGCTTTATCCTATAGAATCTCAGGTGAAAAATAAAAGATTTGTTGAGATTTTTTTTTTTTGGACAGTTCGGCATGCCGATTCTCAAGTTCGGCCTGCCTGTTAGGCAGATCGACCTGCCTATATGCGAAAAAAATATCACGCGTTTTCACGTGGATTTCATCCGATATTGATCCGAATTTGATTCTAATTCGAATTTTTGAGACCTTATCTGATAATAAATGACCCTATATCAAACCTCTATAAATAGGGAGTGAGTCTCATAAGTTATTTAGATCAATTGAGAGATTAAGAGTGAAACTCTGCTGGTGAGATTCTGAAACTCCCTAAGAGCTCTTGTTAAAAAAATCACGAACATTAGCTTTGGGTTCTCTCAATTGGTTAGAAGGAGAGTCACCTTAAGAAAGAGCTGTACGTGTGAGCCCACACTCACTCCGATCATAGATAAAGAATAACAAAGAAGATCAGTTGGTTGATGCTCTTCTGAAACGTTACTTCTCTTCATGCATTACGGGAGTTCTTCGGCATTCAAAGGTTAGTAAGATCTTATTAATTTATGCATATAGTATGTCAAACTTGTATTTTTAGAAAATATTTTGATATAAAATTTTTAAAAAATTTCACTGCGTATTATTTTTTCAACAAACCGGACTTTCAAACAAGCTAACATTCGTTCAAATAGAACCTATTCAACCTTAAGCTCTGCATTCGAGCTTTGAAAAGTCTTCATTTTATGTTGTTAATTGTTCCTTAATAAAGAATCTACAAATTGGTTTTTCTTACTTCCTCAAATAGGCTATTTCTGTAATTCCACTAGGCATCATTGGTCAGCGGGAATCACGCATGTGTACAACATTGGGAAATGACCGGCTGAAGCCGGTTGTGGAGAATCGTAGTGTTAGTTTCACGTTTATGGAGGTGGGATAACATGAGATTTTAATATTTTTGTATGAGGATTATTTTGTCCTTTCATGTTGTTAAGGATTGGAATTGGGGGCAATAAAGTAATTGGACTAGGCATTAGGAAGGTGATAATGGTAAATTCATCGACAGAATTAATATTATAATATTTCTTACATCGTAATGAGAAATTGTTTTGTCGTAACGTTTGACTAGAGAACGTAACCCACTGACTGTCATAAGAGGTAAACCTGTGCACAGTGTGAATGTTGCTAAAATTGTTGATGAAGTCGTTTTACCTTTAATTTGTCGTCCATATATGTATATGTATATGTATATGTATATGTATGTGTATATAAAATATTGTGATTTACATTTTAAAGCCATATTAATTGTGGATTTAGTATTAAATATTAGAAAGAATGTAATGAGATTGTTAAACGATAATAAAAGTATTTTGGACATACTGAAGTAGTAGTGTTTTGGATCAATGAAAAATATAATAGTGTACTTCCAACGTAATTAAGTCTCAAGACCTTAAAAGTTCTTACAGAATATTATATATGGCTTGTCGGATGATGATATATAAAAAATAACTTAAGATAGATTGTTACCATATAAGGTGAAGTATTCTTACAGAACATTATATGCAGCTTGTCAGATGATGATATATATATAAAAAAAAAAAAACTTAAGATAGATTGTAACCATATAAGGTGAAGTGTCCTCACAGAACATTATATGTAGCTTGTCAGATGATGATATATAAACAAAAACTTAATATAGATTGTAACCAGTAAGGTGAAATAGTGTGAAATGATGAAACCGTAATTTTAAGATCTCGAAATATCTTTTGGGTGTAAAAGAATTTCTTTGATGTTTACATAAATTTAGAAAATTTTGAGAGAAGTTTTTATTTAATCCTAGAGGATGTTATAAGGCTTTAGAAATTCTAAAATTTACAGAAACCAAAATTTCAAAATATTGAAAAATTTTTGTCCAAACACTCAAATTTAAGGAAAATTTTTGTTTATATCGTCGATTTTTCAGAGGTTGTAGTGTATTATTTTTAACACAATCTCAATATACGTCAAAATTTCAATATAAAATAAATATTCATAGTTTATGTAATTTTTTTAATATTTCTATCGATATCGATAATTTTTTTAAAATTTTCGTAAAATTAGAGTATGATATTTTAACCAATTTAAATATTTTTATCATTACTTGACACCAAGTCGCTTTGGAAATTTGATACATCAATTTGTTTTTGTCTTCGGTCTCATCCTCAATGCTTCAGAGTTCTTCGGTGGTTTGGGATTTTGGATCGAGGATCACAATTCTCGACCTTGATCCCCGCCAGAGGTTGCTTTGGGACACATGATATGCTCTCCCTAACTTGGTGAAAAATACCCAACATCCGGTACCTCCCACAATTTTCAGCGTTCTTTTTTTATTTTATTTTAACAAATGAATTCTAAACTAGTAAAATAGTACCGGACATGCCATTGCCATTTGATTGCTAAATTATGAATTTAGTAGAAATTGAAATATTTTGTAGTCGCATCAACTTCTAGACAATATAAATTGTGTAAGTGCATTGGATCCATTTCAGGTAAAAAAAGTTTTGATAGGACAAATTGCTAGTAAAAATATTTGAGGCCCATTGGCCCAACAGCGTTTCCTTCAAATTAAAATAGAAAAAATTACAATATATATCAAAATTATTGTTATGAAATTAAAATTTAATACAATATTTAAAATATATTTAATGATATAGTAATTATTTTAATGATATTACATATTGTACTATATAATTACATATAAATAATTTTAATGATATCATTATGAGACATTTGTAGAATTTTTACAAATTAGAGTCATATTTTAATTCAATAAACGTAATTGGGTTAATTGTCTCATTAACCCATTAAAATATTCCTAAATTTAATTTTTTTATTCATTATATGTATTAAGCGTTTGCCAGTTAAAAAAAAAAAAAAGAAGAAGAAGAAAAAAAAAATTGGGGCAATGCCCTTTGATACCCTCATTCAATGTTTCCCCTTGGATGCACTTTAAAGGGTATAAAATGCCAACTGCTGCAAATAGACGGTTGATACACTTTACATTTACGTGGAATTAGGGGAATCATAGTTTTGGGGAACTACAACGAGCCCCCTCAAGTATATTTACTTGAATTATGCAATCATATTAAGATAATAGATAGAAGAACTGTATGCAAAAAGAATCAAGTCGCTAGAAATCCCCTTAAAAAAAGTTGTTAGAATAGGAAACATTATTTAAAGAGTGGTTCCAACGAGTTAGAATAGGAAACATTATTTAAAGAGTGGTTCCAACGATTGGGCTATAATTATTCTAAACAGAATGATTGGTGTAATCTTTACCGAATCACAAACTTTTTCTCCCTCGTTCGTGTCTCAATCCAAAGCTCCAAAACAAATGATGAAAGGGTCCTGCTTTATAGGCATTATTTTAAGAGGGTTGAGAAATAAAAATTGATTTTAAATAAAAGATTCATATCCTTTCTTCTTTTTTTTTTTTTTTTTTTTGAGTTTTTCTCTAGAAATCTACATCGATGTTGCATGTTTTAAATCGTTAGATCTGATCAAATTTATTTTTTTAACAGATTTATAAAATGTAAGATAAGCCAATTGAAACTAAAAAATTTAATTAATAACTATAATATATGAGAACCTTATAGTGTAACAATTTTTTTATTTTTACTATACTTATTGATAGCTTTACAATGTAATTAGTTTCAATTGACTCACGAAACATGTTTTTATAGGTTTTTTATTCCAAACAAAAAAAATTCCTCTGTGTTTTTTTTTTTTTGGAACTTCATTCTCGTCCTTTCCACCAACCCCCTTAAAGTAAAAAATTATTGCAGGACGTGTCAAAGAGTCTCTGAGTTTGGCATAAAGATTTTTTCAAAGACGATGAGTTGAGTTGGTGAAATTCATTTAAAGAATGATAGAAGGGTACCTTTCCCCCTACTCCCTAAAAGAAGAAATTACATTGTTGTAGGACGTGTCAACGAGTTTCCGAGTTTGGCATAAGGATTTTTTAAAAAGACGATGAGTTGAGTAAGTGAAATTCATTTAAAGAATGGTGTAGAGTAGGTGAGATAGAAAAAGGGTTTTTTTTTGTCTTTTTCTTTTTCTTTTTTTTTTTTTGGAACAAAGGTAGAGGAGAGTTTTTTTTTGAAAGGGGCAGAAGAGGGTTTTGAAATCCCTCTAGTCTTACCATGTGATTATTAACGCGCATTTACCTACTAGCGTAAAAGCCAAATTGCCCATGATGAATCACCATTCACATTTTTTTAAAGATCGTTATTTATATTTATAAAGTGTTTAGAGGATTAACTAATTTTAAATAAAAATATTATAACATATAAAAATTTTATATTGTAACTTATTTTTTCTTCAAACTATATTATATAAGAGCTTTAAATTGTAGTAATAAAAATTTTGTTTGAAAATGACGAGACCAGATACCCTATTAATCAAGTATGGATTCCCAAATTCAAATGCAAAAAGCCCAAGAAAACAAAAAAGTTTTATAGATTTCGAAAATTCCCATTAACTTGCTTACAAGAAACGATGCATCATTCAACAATCGCCACACTTTAGTTACGAACCAGGTGTTTGGCAAAGTGGTGGGAACTGCGGTTCCCACCACAAACTCAGTTATGAACAGTATAAAGCTCTTACATGCTACAGTAACAATTAAAAAAATTGCTACAGTGTAAAGCTCTCACATGCTACAGTAAAAGTGGTTCTCACCACTGGTTCCCACCACCTTCCAAACACCCCCGAAATCAATATTGACTTTAGTTACGAAATCAATATTGTATCTAGTTGATCTGTATTCCAAATGCTTATTAAATAAATTAGGGTAGGCTCTAAATTTGTTGTTTATGATGAAAGAAAATATTAGAGTGTGTTTAAAAATATAGTTAAAACTAAAAAATTAGAATCAAAATATTGTAGCATATTAGAGTTTTACATTATAACTTATGATAACTTTTAAGTCTTGTTTGATAACTTAATTAAAACTAATAAATTTCAACTGCTATAGTATAAAGTTTTTACACGTTATAATATTTTAGTTTTAAATTACAATTATTTTCATGAATCACCTTACCTATATACTCTATTTTATTTTGGTCCTTGATTTTTCAAAACTGGTCAACACATCCCTCCAACTATACAAAACATATCATTTTGCTTTCTCCCTCTAATAATTCCGTCTATATATTTGATGAAGTTGCTGATGTTACACATAATTAAATATTAAAAAATATATCTAAATATTATAAAAATAATTAAATATTAAAAAAATATTTTATTTCTGATTTTTTTTTAAGATCTATCTCTCTCTTCCCTCTTCCCTCACTCTCTCTCTTCTTTCTTTCTGTCTACTGTAAATCAACCGTTTCAGAGAAAAAAATCCAATAGAACAAAGAAACCCCGGCTCCGGTGACCCCCACACCCAAACTCCGTTCCCTTGTCTTCACACGACGGCCAGCCTCAGCCTCGCACCGATGTCCCCCACGTGACCCCCTTCCCTTGCCCTTCCCCCGATAGCCAACCTATCGCCCCAACGAGCCACTCGCTCCTTCCCGCGTTGCCACTCCCCACCCACCACCTACTTACCGGAGATGAGGTTGAAGTAATGAAGAAGGTCTATCACCGGGCTGTGAAGCTTCAAGAGAAAGAAAAAGGAGAGAGTGTGAGGGAAGA
>CAMOHE010049701.1:4143-14965 GCA_946598075.1 Artocarpus hirsutus | reverse complement strand
TTTAATATGGATCCTAAGCAATGTTAAAACTATTTATTAATCATCTAATCTTACATCCTAAATGTCCTATCCTCTGATTGGACAACACTTAGCCAGTGGAAATGTATGAGTTCGTAACGCTAATAATATTAGTTTCTTGATACTAACTGTATGAAAACTTTTTAAATTGAGTGACAGTTAACTAATGTCTTTTAATTGGGTTAGATTCTTTATCTATACATTAGTAATGCAATATTGTACTTAAATTTGTTATACATTGAATTTCAAGTACCTTAGAGATTAAACTTCCTTCCCTTCAAATTAAGGTAAATATTGAAAAAATAACACGCAGTAGAATTTTAAAATTTTTATATTATAGTATTTTCTAAAACACAAGTTTGATACCCTATATGCATAAATTAACTAGATCTTACTAACCTTTGAATGCCGAAGAACTCCCATAATCCGTTAAGAGAAGTAATATTCTAGAAGAGCCTCAACCAACTGGTCTTCTTTGCTATTTACTATCCACGATCGGAGTAAGTGTGGGCTCAAGTCGTTCAGCCTTTCCCCAGTGACTCTCCTTCCAACCAATTAAGAGAACCCAAAACTGGTGTTCGTGATTTGTGAATAAGTGTCTCAAGAGTTTCAGAATCTCACTAGTAGAGTTTCAATCTTAATCTCTCAATTGATCTAAATAACTTATAAGACTCACTCCTTTTTTATAGAGGTTGGGCCTAGGAGTCAGTCTATATTAGGCAAGACCTCAAAAATTTGAATCAAAATCAAATTAAAAACAATATTTGATAAAATCCGCATGGAAACGTGTGATCCTTTTATCATCAGTCGGCAAGCCGAACTAGCAGATCGGCCCGTCGAACCTCCTCAATTGGTAAGCCAAGCTTAAAGATCGGCCTATCAAACCTCTGATAAAAGATCCCTACGAATCTTTATTTTCCACTCGAGATTCTTCGGATAGAGACCCAGTTTTAATTCAAATAAATCAATAGAGAAGTTATCTGATTAAAACAATCATATCTAGATAATCTCTAGGAAAATAAATATTCTTGATAATTTTACAAGTTTATCTTGAATTAATTCAAAATTAAGCCAACTGATAAACAGACATGAATTATCCGTTCTCAATAATTCAACAAGTTTATCTTGAATTAATTTTATCACGAAATTAATTCAATCGATAAACAAACATGAATTGTCTGATTTTATTAAATTTTAGCTAATTTGATAAATTTGATATAAGCCACCAATTATTGGAAAAGTACTTAGTATCATTATAGAATTTTTGTGAGCTAGCAAAGGAGATCTGATGGACCTATATAATTCAAGCTCCCGATAATTATGAAATCCAATATCCTAGATATACATTTCATAATTATCAACTCTAACGCTACTTTACTAAAAGCTTGGAGCTGCATTCTCAAATTATATAGAATTACGAAGCCCGTATAGCTAAGTTTTCATGACATATCATAATGTATCGTATCCCCATAGGATTATCTATAATCGGCTTAAGGACAAGTTCTGTCTTATCTTTTTTATTATTTTTATCTTACATTACATTATCTCACTATTGGAAACTTACCATCCAAAGATGGTCTATCATTTGGTTACCCCTATGTATCTAAATTGTTGAGTACTCCAGTTTTTCAATTACAGGATAACGCATATAAGAGGATATCAACTACTCCTAAAGAGGAGCTATAGATTCCATATCTATGAATAATAGGTCTACGCCTTCAAGAGTCATGCCTCCAACATATCGGCATGTATACCACTATCAAAATGTGGATGTCTCCCTTTGGTACATCAAAAGACATAAGTCAGGACAATGGGCCTACTATTCATCTCAAGATTAAGATACAATACAAATGATTGTCTAAAGTGAATAGTTTTACCAAGACAAAATCATTAATCTAAATCAATTCACTTTATATACTGATCCAACACATCGTTACCTATGACAATGTGTCAATGTTTCTATTCATAGAGTCCACCTCCAATGGTCAAGATAAACCATCTCCTAATAAGGATATGGACAACATAACAATCTTTATATGAATAAAGTGCCTAACTTTATTCTCTTGATTGCGGATCTTATGTTTTAGACCGTCACCTTAAGAATCGTGTCTTCTGCATAATCTGTCCATCATATACCCAATTCTTAAAGGTTTAGACCGATAATCTTAAACTTTTGTTTGCTTAACATACATTTAACAAATATAATCGTAAAGAAGAAAAGATTTGGTATATAAATAATAAATG
This sequence comes from Artocarpus hirsutus, assembly GCA_946598075.1. Lineage (NCBI taxonomy): Eukaryota > Viridiplantae > Streptophyta > Magnoliopsida > Rosales > Moraceae > Artocarpus > Artocarpus hirsutus. The sequence goes on along the minus strand of CAMOHE010049701.1, from coordinate 12,703 downwards.
AAGTCTTTATTGATAAAAATGTCTCCAAAAACATATTACATTTTTGCTCTTTAGCGTATACACGTCTAACAGCAAAAGACTTCTAGTAATTTTAATAATTTTATCATTATGCTTAATGGTACTAGATAGTACCAAAGTTAGCACTAAATATAAAACCATGGAATTTAAATTATAAATCCATCGACTTCATTCATGATACAAAATGTTAAGTTTCCAAGAAATCCTTGACTTAAGTGGATAGTATTAGTATGAAGTTCAACTCAAACCATTAAAAATGTAATGACTTATCTCAAGTCAATCAACTATTTATACATTAATATTCTCATAATTAGTTCATCATGTTATCTAGTACTGTTGTATATCATTTAAGGCATTTATGGAATGGCTTACAGGCTTTTCTTCAAATATGCTCCTGGACATTGCATAGTAAAACTTATCATACAAATGTTTCTTTACATCATTCTATTATTAACAAGTACTTGCATATTTTTAATTTTAGGCTTCCAAATCCATAATTAAATACACATATATATTATTGATTATTCTTGGCATTACACATGATCCTATAAACAATAAATTTTTTATTAATTTAACTTTCTTAGAGATCACAATATACATTTCTTACAAGTTCACAGGAATAGAAGAATCTCAACTAGCCAATCTTCCTTCCACAGATTATTTTGTGTGTCTAGGCACAAGGGCACGACGTAGTAACCTTCTTCAATATGGATAATCTCTTTCTTGCTATTAAAGTTATCTAAAGAAGTTAATCACTAAGGGAGAGTGAGTAATGCTCTCTATAGGAATTTTGCACTTAGGAAGTCCAATAATATATGAAGACTAAAGACCCCTATTTATAGACTAGATTAGAGCATTCAAAAGTTTATCTAGAAACCATGAGATAATCTTCTCATTTTTTTCTCCATCGAATTGTCACCACACTCAGAAAATATCCCTTAAAAAATTGGTCCAAGCTTCTTCTAATGGCCAACTCATGTTTAACTTGCTACAATCTAACTAAAGCTTTTAAACTTCTTCAAATATTCAAATTATGAGTTTCTAGTTTGCTAGAAATTATAAGTCTAAGCAAAAAGCTTAAAAATTCAAGTGTTACCAACAATGGAGATTGTGAGTTTTACTAAATTCCTCTCCCACTTAATGTTTCTAAATCAATATTTTATTACGGCATGCATTGAAAATTTTATGGTTGTTACTCTCCTAATATCATGACATGTAATCATAACATATGGCAAAAACATCATCAAGCATTGCAACATGCAATATGATAAACAACCAAAAAATTATAGTTCCACCCTAATAAATTGAAATTTTAAAAAATTAATAAATAATATAGTAAGACAAGTCTCGATCTTCTTTTCTAAGTCCTTTTTATATCTATCTTCGTGTCCTCCAATTTTTCAAATTAATTGTTTCTTATAAAATTCCTAGCGTTTCATCAATTACTTTTATTTTTTATTTTTTTTATCGCAATTGACTTAAAGTAATTTTGCCTATAATTCTTCAACTAGAAAAATTAATAATTTATTTTACTTAATTGTTTGCAGACTCAACATTGTTGGATCAACCCAAGCCCTAGGCGCATGTGTCTAGTTGTCAATTCCCAGTCTCGATGGCTTGCGACTACTAGACTTGCATGGCCCAAGACAACATAGGTTCACGACTGAGAATGACCATTGGAAAAACCTACGCACTGCATGCCAAACTTGGCAAAAACTCACAAGTCTTAGTTCGCTTTCTAGCTCTATTGTGCAAGACTCTCGCATTGGCCTTAGGCTTGTGTTGTCCACGGCTTTCCAATGTCTTATTGGTACTAACCCACATGATACAAAAGATAGAAAATAAAATAAATTAACCGATGTAAAATTAAATTGTAAAAAAAAGAAAATTAAAATTGCAAATGATATGACAGTATGCTTCATGTTCAAGAATGATCTTCATATTAGAATTACGTAAAATTCTTATATCTTTTCTTAACTTACATAGTATCCAGAAAAGCAATTAAAACATTATATATGCTATAAAAAACCATAATTCCATGATAACTTTATAAAACAGAGTTATTTTAGAATTTTTTGGCATTTAAATTTGCTACGTTCTTCAAATTTTAATTTCATTTTATAGAATTTTTTTATTTTTATATTAGGTAGTTTGATTTTATTTGCTTTTAAATCAAATTAAATCAAATTAGATTAATTTAATTTAACTTTAATTTCCCCTCTCTGTATTTTACTTTCCTCGCCACAAGGGCAAATATTAAGATCTAAAGCTAAATTGTAAATTGGGGATAAAAAATTTAAAATTTTAACGGCTACAAAGAAGCCACGTGCCAAGTCCTCTATTATGCGACCATGCGCAAATTGGTCCATTGGGTTAGCCCCATATGGCCAACACGCGCTTGTTTTTCACCTCGACTAGAAAGCGCGTTTAGCAGTTCCGCATCAATGCATCAACCAATTGAAGCTCGCCATCCGCCCACGATCGCCTACAGCACTAATGCTGGCGTATGTCCCCACGCTTTGTCCAATGGACGTGCACCATACCAGCTCTCGTTTTGCTCCACCAAGTGTAACTAGACACATGTCCTCCCGTGCTCTAAAGAAGTGGCTATCCTCTGCGCAATCTAATAGGGAAAAAATAAAAGCCAATTGCATTGGAAGACGAATCAAAATTCATACCTCATTTTTTGGTGAGCGTTGTACAGACCCAAAAGAAATGAGAAAATGAAAAAGAAAAAGAGAAAAAAAAAAAGAAAGAAAAAATATATAATTTTGTAATGTAGTTTATTAAATTTTTAGGATTTATTTTTATTTTTAAGTTTAGATTTTTGTGATTTTCCCTTAAAGAAGGCATTTTGAAACTTTAAATGGAAAAGAATAAGAGAAAAATTTGAAGATGAACTTAGAGACTTGTGATAACTCCAAGTGGGTTTTGCTTTTTGTTTGTGTCAAAATATTACCAGATGATTGACATCAATTTTACTCATTTAATTGTACTCCAAAATTGAATAGACATCAAAGGAGAATTTTTTATATATTCTTAAGTCAAAAAAATGTATATATGTCAGGAGAATTTTTTATATATTCTTAAGTCAAAAAAGTGTATATATGAAGTTTGCCCCTGTTTATGGGTGTTGGGGTATTATATGTTACTAGTAACCGATTTAATCTACATCATTTACTCTTACCTATCTTTTCATGATAGTTTGATTATCCCATTTATGAAACCTAATCCCAGTGCTTCATTGAAATCATCCTTTAGTATCCATGTTTGTTTATCGATTGAATTAATTTTGTAATAAAATTAATTCAAAATAAACTTGTTGAATTATCAAGATCAGATAATTCATATCTGTTTATCTGTTGAATTAATTTTAAATTAATTCAAGATAAACTTGTTGAATTATCAGAATATTTATTTTCCTAGATATTATCTAGATATGACTGTTTTAATCGGATAACTTCTCGATTGGGTTATTTCAATTAAAACTGAGGCTCTATCATAAGAATCTTGGGTGAAAAATAAAGATTCGCAGGGATCTTTTATCGGAGGTTCGGTAGACCGATCTTTAATTTTGGCTTGCTGATTGAGGAGGTTCATTAAGTCAATCTGTCAATTTGGCCTACCGACCGAGCGATAAAAGGATCACGCGTTTCCACATAGATTTTATCATATATTGATCCAAATTTGATTTTGATTTGAATTTTTGAGGCTTTATCTGATGAGGATTGACTCCTGAGCCCAACCTCTATATAAAGGGGAGTGAGTCTCATTATTATTTAAATCAATTAAGAAATCTAGAGTGAGACTCTGTCAGTGAGACTCTACAACTCCTCAGAGGACTATTATTTACAAATCATGAATTATAGCTTTGGGTATTTCTCTACTGGTTGGAAAGAGAGTCAACTGATGGAAAAGCTAAACGACGTGGGCCTACACTCACTCCGATCATGGATAGAGAATAGCAAAGAAGATCAGTTGGTTGAGGCTTTTTTGGAACGTTACTTCTCTTCAAAGATTACGAGAGTTCTTCGGCATTCAAAGGTTAGTTAGATCTGGTTAATTTATGCATATAGTGTGTCAAACTTAAGTTTTGGAAAATACTTTGATATAAAAAAATTTAAAATTCTACTGCCTACTATTTTTTCAACAAATACGTAGGTCAAATAAGATATGAGTTACCCAATTAGTACAAATCAGATGAATCAAATAAGTCTGAGAAGCTAAAAAATGTGTCTGCCAGGTTAGCATATACCTCGTGGTCGACCGCCATACACAAGGTGTGATCAATCACACCTGCCTTTTTTATCAAATGCATTTCATGCATTTTTAATCGAATTTTGAGACCATATCTAATAAGGACTAGCCCTTATCTGCCATCTATGTAAAGAAAACAATTTTTTATTGTTTCTTAGATCACTTGAGAAATTTAGAGAAGAGTATTTTGTTGTGAAAACTTTGAAACTCCCATAGAGCTATTGTTCATCTTCCTAAAACTTAGTTGTTGGTTCTCTCAAGTGCTTGGAAAAAGAGCTCACCTGAGGAAAGATTGAACGACATGCAACCACTAGCACTCTAATCGTAGAAAGAAAATAGCAAGGAAGTCCAGTTGGTTGAGGCTCTTCCAATAGTATTCTCTTGTAGCAACTTCTGTAGTTTTCTAGTCTACTAAGAGGTATGAAAGATCTTTTATTAATTTATACAGATAGCATGTCTAACTTGTTTTTGTAAAAATGTTTTAACTAAAAATTTTTAAAATCTGTCAAGTATTCGTTTTCTAACAATTGGTAGCAGAGCCAAGGTTTTATTGAGCTGTTATGAGTTTTGATCATGCTATGTACATAAATCATATGATCTTAATCTCTCCTGTGCTTGAATTATATTTTTAGAGAGTTGGTACTCTAGGGTTTCAATATAATTGCATAATGTCATGATATTATATGATGAATGTTTATTAATTGATTATTGTTAACTAAATTTCTATTTTGATTATTATTTTAATTTATTAATTTTGTCAGTTATGGTTCATTAGAGATTAGAATGTGTATATAGGTTTTTCATATAATTAGATGGTGAACTATTATTACCGTCTAGGATTTATTTTGATTTTGGGTTGTAAATGTGTATTAAAATAATTATTTGAAGGAAAGACAGATCTAAAGGATGGAATTGATTACCAAGTTATTTATTTCCTTTGTTTATAAAATTTTTCATAACTTTTTTTAATTGTTATTAAAATTAGAACAACAAAATATAATGAAGAAAATGCTTCTCAGGTTAGATTGCAACAGTGCGGTCGACTGCCAGATGACAAAAAGCCATTTTTTATTTTTTTTTGATGGTTTTCTTTTATGAAACAAGTTGAGAAATACAAGCAAAATTTTCATGATAATAAGAGAATAATTTTCAATCTATTCGAGATTGAAATTGAAGACAGACGCTACATAAGGAAGGATACAACGAGAAGATACATAATGAAGAATCGATAAATTAAATTTTGTAATCTTTATTTCCTTTTCTCTACCTTATATTACTGTTATTTACTGTGTTGCTTGTAGTTTTGCTTGTTGCATTTCTTGTTTGCTTTATAATATGTTTTAATATATATATTGCTAACATGTCCTGTAGAATAGGGAGTACTACTCATTAAAAATTGTTCATGCATGTTACCATAAAACCTTGATTTCTAAAATACTGAGTGGGAGAAGGTTTCAAAAAAGGGCCTAACTATGGCCTCTATCGTTGGTTTATAGGTAACACATGGCAGTTCCAACCCCTAAAAAAGGATACATCATGTATTGGGTTGGATTTCTAAAAGGATAATTTACTTTAGCATGTTGTATAGTTGTTGACCCTTAGGCGTTGATTATAAACCATGGACAAAGTAGTTGAAAAGATGGTTAATGACACAAATTAATTCTACTATTAACTTCCCTTAGGAGCTCTGTAAATAAAATCAATGGCCAAAGTAAGCGATTATTAGTGTATACCAGATCAAACAGGTCTTGGATGATATATACTAATCAGAGGGGATCCATACGTCTAATTGAATTTTGCAAGTCTCTCCCAAGCGGCATATTGAATCTTGAGTTAGGAATTATCATTTTAAGGTTATGATTTTTTCAAAGTTTCGACACATAAACACATTGTATGCTTACTTATTTGTATTATCTTACTAAATTGTTATTGAATATTTGCCTGTGTTTGATATATGAATCTTTATTATAGATCAAAATGTCTAAGAGAGCTTTATCTTTGACACTTGAAAAAAAGACTTTAACTAGCAAGAACTACAATGATTAGAAATGAAACCTGAATACCGTCCTATCCTTTGAGAAACTGAAATTTGTACTAATCATATTGTGTCCTCCTGCGCTGGCGAATCTACTAATGAACAAATCTAAGCATATGATTGCTGGACGATCGCTGATAATTAGGCTTGTTGCTATATCATGGCTAGCACGAATAATGTGCTATAGGCTCAACATGAAGACCATGAAATTGCTCGGCGTATCATGGATAATCTTTAGAATATGTTTGGAGTCCAAGCCAAGATGAACCGACAAAAGGCTCTTCGAAAGCTTCTCAACTACAAGCAAAAACTAAAAACACTTGTGAAGGAGCATATGATGTTGGTCATTGGTTACATCTCTGAGGCTTAAACTCATAGAGCCAACATTGATACTAAGTCACAGAGGACTTTGGTTTTTGAAACTGTTTCTAACTAGTTCATCCCTTTTAGATCTTCATATAACTTGAGACAATAAACATGATGTAACCATAGCTGAGTTAATGAACTAGTTATAGGAATTCGAGAACTCGATTAGGGAAGCTTTGGCTGGTGGCAAGGTAAACTTAGCGGTTACATCTAGTTCCCATTTCAACTCTGGGAATGGAAAAAAGCATATGAGCAAGAATAGAAAGTCTTCTATTCTGGCAAATGGCAACTATAAAAAGAAGAGAAGGAAGAAGAACTCGAAGAAGCTAAAGTGTTTCTTCTATAGGAAGGTAGGGCATATCAAAAAGAACTATAAGGACTTCCAAGCAAAGGAGTCTTTCTTAAAGAGAGTAATTCTAGACCTAGATAGTTACCCACCTTTCTTATAATCTTGCATTGTAATCCTTTTGAGAATTTTATCTATGTAGTTTGCTTGGGACAAAGTTATCATTTTGTTCTTCTTATCCTAAAAGATCTAGATACTGAGCACAAAATTAGCTTCACCCAAGTCTTTCATGTCAAACTGCTTTGTCAACCATAATTTGACCAATGACAATGCCCTAACATCATTGCCAATTAGCAAATGTCATCTATAGAGAGCAATAGAAAAATCACTTTTCCATCCTTAATGTGTTTATAAACACATGGTTCGTCCATATTTTGTGCAAACTCATAAATCTTGATCACTTGATCAAATCTTGTGTTCCAAGAACGCGATCTCTATAAGGGTTCATGGAAATGAGAAGTCTGCTACATGAGCATTTCATATTGCAGATAGGCGATGGATCCTTAGTGTTGGCAAAAAGAAAGGGCAACGTCTACCTTTATTTTGATAGTTATAGGAGTTTAGTTTTGAGAGATTGTTTTTATGTTGCTAAACTTAAAAGGAATTTAAATTCTGTCACTTGTTTATTTAAGGATTCTTATTTAGTTTCGTTTAATAATAAAGTTGTAGTTTGTAAAACAAATCTTTTATTTATAGTGGATGGATGCAAAACCACCTATGTTTTATCAAACCTAAGATGGATTCATTGCTAAATAATGAGGTCAACGATAACTCTAAAGGACTTAAAAATTTTCACTTTAATAAGACTTATCTTTGGCACACTACAACAAAGTCGAGATTATACAACCTTTATTTAATGACCACTTCTCAAAAACCATCGTGATAAAGAAAAACACGGCTAGTTACGCTCACAAAGACAAAAACCATTGTGGTATGGACGACATCTACCACGATGGTTTTTTAAAAAACCGTAGTGGTAGAGTAGTTGCATACCATGACAATTTTTTCCAAAAGCCGTCAAGGTAGTTCACTTAAAATCTCTTTTCCCACCTCGATAATTAGACATAAATTAGAAACTCACCTCTCAAATATGAACACAGACCCCTCTGAAACAGCTATCGTCGTCCCTCTCCACCTCCACATTCCTTAATCTCATTCCAAATTGTAAGCTTTTGCTAGAAATTGATAAATTGTTGTTAATTTTGTTTTTTAATTAATCCAAAATTGATAATTTTTTATTGATTTTGTTGTTTATTCTGTGATTATTGTATTGTGGATCATGGGTATGATTTATTTATTTTATAATGGGTATGTATAATTTGTTTTATGATGGGTGAATGTTTTTATTTTGTGATTAGAATATATATGGTTGGTATGTATATAATTTGTGAATTTAATTTAAATGGAATATTTGCTATTTATTATTTCAATTTAGAACTTGCAAAATGGATAGAAAATGGATGTGAGATTTTCAATTGTTTAGAGAATAAGTGAATGGTGTGGAAGAGTTCTTGGATTTTTCCAAAAGTCATGCCAAT
>CAMOHE010049700.1:0-33777 GCA_946598075.1 Artocarpus hirsutus | reverse complement strand
TTCATGAATAAATGTTAATTACCATTTTATAAATGCATGACATGAACAAATTGAGAAGTGAGCACATCAAGGCCGCGGCGTTACCACTTTCAAGGATAAGGTTAAGTGAGCACTTGATGTAAGTACATTCTCACCTACAACATGATGTATTTATGAAAGCATGTTTATGAAAAATATGAGTTTATGAAAGGTTTGAAGTATATGTTCATGATGGTTTTATGATGATTTCTCATGATGATTTTTCATGAAGTTTAAGGCATGAAAGTTTATGCATGTTTTCATGATAATGCTTTCCAAAGTATGAAAGTATAAGAATGTATATATGTATCACCTAAATAAGTGTTGCACACCCAATGTTTATGTTCATGTTTATGATGTCCCAAAGGTTGGACATGTCATGTTTGGTTTGGGCTTTGCAACCCCTCTCCTCTCATGACGGCGCGCCTATGATGATGATGTTATGGTGCAACACTTGGGCCCCTAAAGATAAAATGGATAAGTTTTAATATGGTTAATGCAATGAAAGATATGTTCCTATGAAAATGTGCCAAGTGCACTATTATGATGATGATAATGATGATGATGATGATGTTCATGAATGTTTTTAAGTTGATGATGATGATGTTCATGAAATATTTTTAATTGTGAGAATTATAATGTACTTACTAAGCATTGGCTTATTTTAAGTTTTTCATCATGTTGCAGATAAGGGTAAGAAATTTATGGAATAGGCGGAGGACAATGATAGGCGTGTGAGCCAAGGAAGATGGTTGCAAATGGAAGAACGCCAAGGAAAGAAGCTTTAAAGAAATATTTTATGATTTTCATGTTGAGTATGTTTTATAATTTAAGTAAAATTTTATAAATTTTGTGAATGTTTGTTTAATGTATTTTTATCAATTTTCTTCCGCATTTGAAGTTTTAAAACTTGTTTTAAAAAAGAATTTTTTTTTTAAGTTCGGCCTGCCGACCATGCTGGTCGGATTGCCGAAGTTTTCCAATCGGCCTGTCGGATGCCAAGCATCGGCCTGCCGATCTTGTGGATTTTGAAAACCCCATTTTGCAAGGCCTCGGACGGCCTGCCGATGGGTGACCTTCGGCCTGCCGGTTGAGTTCAGCCTGCCGAAGGTAAAAGTTCGGCCTGCCGGCCGAGACATGTTCAAAGAATTTTGTCTTTTGTTTTTCAAGTGCCATTTAATTTAAATAATATTAGCAAACTATTTATACAATGACTATGGAAAAGCAAATTATTTTAATTAAGAAAGATTATGATTTCTTATAAAGTATTTGTATAAAAAAAAATATGTATGTAAAGATCCTGGGAATGCTTTTCCAAACTATGATTTCAATTACATATTATTAACTGCAATAGTTTGCTTCAGTTTTAACGAATGAATGTAACGTTATCTGTGACGTCCAAAAAGGGGGCGTTACAATCACGTTATATGCAAACATATTTGTAAATCATAATTGTTCTCTTTGAAACTTATTATATAACAAATGCAACATAAAACTAATTAGTTAAATTGTAAAACATTATGTATTAACAAAATGTAAAACATACTTTAAACATAATTTTTGCAAATACATTGTAAACTTTTACTTGATCTTTCAAAACTTTATGCACATTAAATGCAATCATGCTTTAACATAATAGCTCCAAATACATTACAAATCTTGATTTAAACTGTAAAACTTTTTGCATAACAAATGCAAGCATACTTTTAAAAACAACTTGTATAACAATTGCAAACACATTTGCAAACATATATATATATATATATATATAAACATTTGAAAATTATTTACTTTATGCTGTAGGTGAGGTTTGAAACTTACCTGTACTTTGTAACCCACCAGGTTACTTACCTTTTACTTAACCCCGTAACCCATTGGGTTATCACTCTTTTTACTTAACTCTGTAGCCCATCAGGTTACCTCTTTCTTTACTTGACTTTGTAACCTACCGGGTTACCTTTTTTTTACTTGAACATTCCTTATTAAATTTCCCGTCTCATGTGATAGTTTCGTTACTTAACATATTATGAAACATTTTCTGTCTAAGAGCATTATGCTAATTCAGAGTGTTCAACTTTGTTCTAGTCGTTTCCTCAAAAATGACTATTTTACCCCTAACGAGTTTTTCATCCATTTTATAACTTTATAAAATTTACTGCTTAACTTTACGCTTTCATTACCTACATATTATGAAAAAATTCCCACTAAAGAACGTTTCCCGACATCGAGCGTTTCGGGTCTGTTTTGGCCTTTTTCATAAAATGACCATTTTGCCCTTAATGTTTTTCTTTCATTCCTTCCTTGACTTAACTTTGAATCCTTTAAAACTTAGCATGTATGAATACTCTTTGCTTATAGCAGTGCAGGAACTCAACATTTCTCGGTGAAAACCTAGTTTCACATAATTTTACGGTTTTGACCCGAAACACAAAAATCTTTACATTTTTGCCTTGGAATAAAAAACAACCACTTTATACCAAAACATCTAGTTTTCATAGGAAATAAAACTTACAAAAGCACCATAGTCAAATTCAATACATTTCATAACGTTTCCATTTCTTAAAATTTTGTGCTCAAAATTTTATAAAATTCATAGCTCTTAAACCGAATAGAATTTTAAAAAACTGTCCACGTTATCCTAATAGTTTTGATACATTCTACAATTTTTATGTTTTAACTTTATGGAAATTCCAACGTTTAGGGAGACATTTGGCTAATTTTCAAATCTATTGAGAATACACTTTTCTTTAAAATTTAGTCCCTTTTGGAATTTCATCAAAACCCTTACTTTCTCCTTTCCATCATCATCCCCATCAACATATAACATAAAACAATCATGCCTTGACATTCATCTTACATGCCATAGTCCAAAACATTTCATCAAACACTTGGCGTATATAAAAACATAAACTTTAACTTGATTTCAAAGATTAGGATTTTAGAAGTCTTACTAAGAATTCCTCCAAGATTTTAATCATCCAATTGTGCAATTAAACTTGCTTAGATTTCTTTGTCATAAACCATGACAAAATTCCATTAAAACCCATCCATAACTTTGAAAAAAATCACTAAAACCTTAAAAAAAAAGTTTAAAAATTTACCTCCAAAGTTGCAAAACTTTGCACTAAAACATTAGAACTTGCTTTAATCATGATTTGGAGGTTTGGAAATCATCAAAATTTGAGAGAGGATGGTCTTAGGGAGGGACAGTTTTGGAGAGCAAAAAATGGAGCTTTTTTTTCTTCCTTCCCTTTCTTTCTTTCTTTTTTTCTTTCCTTCTTTCTTTCCTTTTTCACATGCATCATGGAGACCAATTTTTTGGTCTTTTATATCATGAAATAATTCAACTTTTTTTTCTTTTTTTTAAAAGGTGGTGAGTCACCTTGTAATCAAGTAGGTTTCTTTGGGTGGCGAAATGTGATTGTGCCACATTAGTAAATGTGGTGGCCCAATCAAAACTTTCAAGGTGTCCCACAAAACTTTTTATGCAGTATAAAATTTTACTAATAGTATTTTTCTATACTGTCGGTATTCTTTTTCTTACAATTCGCGAGGCTCCACAACCTCCCATACTTATTTTCATCCATCACATAATGAAATTTCAATATTATCTAACTTTGTACAGTCAAAATTTATACTGATAATATTTTTCTTATACTGTCGGTATATTTTCTATACTGCTATAGCACTCCTTATTCATCTATATTCTTCAAACAGTATTATTCCTATAATGCTTTAACTTAAATAGTTCAATTTCTATACTTGTTAACCTTAATAGTCTAATTCTTACACTGTATTATTTTTATAGTGTAATTTTTATACTACAAAACTTTATCCGTGCACTTTCTTACACTATATTATTCTAATATTGTATAATTTTTTGTATTATTATATAATATTTTTTTCTTAAACTGTTTTTTTATCTTAACATAATCTTTAACTTATTGCTCTTTTAATGCATTAGAAATTATCAGGTATTACATGTTTTTAGTTTACTTAGATTGAATTTTATTATTATTATCATCATCATCATCATCATCATCTCCTCCATTTATTTTACTGATTTGGGTAGGTAAATAGGAAAAATGGGCTAAAATGTAAAGTTGGAGGAAGTTCGGGGTCAAAAAGATAGTTAAAAAATTCGAATTTGAAATATCTAAAAGTGAAGCCCACTCACGCAACTGGAAAAGGAATTGAACTCTCCAAATTCACCGTCGGATCAGATAAGGAAGGGCCTAGATCGCGCGTTCTGTCTAGCCCCAACATACGTGCGTGTACAGCAGTTGTCACTCACCCAGCATGGGTCACGTGTTGTATGGGGTCTGGCACACTACACTCCAGCCTTCGTTCGTGCTCTGTGTACTCCACAGCAGCCCATGCTCCCTAGCTCTTCAGTGAATTTCTCCATGCCATATGTGCAGCTCCCAAATGAGCGCCAACCGCCTGCCAAATGTCTCCATCCTTCAAGCCTTGTTACACTCTAATTTGCCTCTCTCACTTTGTGGAATCAGCAATTGAAAAGAAAGAAAACCACCCATTCTTAGGAAAGGTGCTATAATACCCGAGGAAGGAGGCCTCCAATGGTTTTTAGGAGATGATTCCCATGGAGAGAAAATGAGAAAGAAAAATAAAAATAAATAAATAAAAATGTAAATATTTTTATTTTGACGGTTGTATTTCTAGATTTAGGATTAATTTTAGGTTTTGTTTCAATAATCTCAAAAAAAAAAAAAATATCAAGAGGGAAGAAGAAGGAGAAGAGCAACGGAGATTTGAGGTCTCTTAAATTTTATTCTCTTTTAATTATTTGTATTGTTGTTCAGTGTTGAAATTTTTTAGATTGTGCTTTTATTTTCAATTATAAATTAATTTTTATTTTTGATTCTAGAATTGCAGTATCATCTAATATTTACTTTTAATTTATCTTTCTTAATTTAATGCATGTTGTCTCGCAAAATTGAATGTTCTATCTTGAACCTAAAGCCTCTAAATGCTTGATCATTATTTAGTTGTTGAATGGATAATTTTAATGCACTTGGAAAAGTGAATTTTGTGTTTTGCTATGAATGAAATGACATTTGTTGTGTAGGATAGGAATATACTACATAGCATGTGTATCTATTAAAGAGAGCCTTGATCTTAATAAACCCTTAGTGTTTTTATCCTTATAAGAATATAGTGGATAATATATTTTTTGGATATTTCCATATGCTATCGAGATCGGCTTATGGATGTTAGAATGGTTGTTTGCTACCAACTTAGTTTGTTTCGACTAATTAAGGAGAGAGAGAGGGTTAAGGTGAATTGTTTAGGTGCAATTATAATTTAGATATTTTATTTTCATATTTATAAGCTTATCGTATTCACTTTGATATTAGCTACTCCTCTTTTTTGTAATCAGTTGTTCAAATAATTTTAGAGCTAATTTAACGTCAATAATTAATTAAAATTAAACATAATCGTCGTGGGAATAATATCCGTACTTAGGTATATTTTACTACTTTTGTATAATTCCATGCATTTGCGGATTCCAAACGAACTACAACCTTTTTGGTGGCAATGGCGGCAGAGCAAGGCTGCCACAATCTGGCATCTCTCCTTCTCCCTTGAGTGGGCTTCTCTCTTCTACAGATCTGTCTTTAATTGTCTTTGGTGTTGTGGTGGTGGGTGTGATGCTAGCTTGGTTTCATGTGGTTTTTGCCGGTTTTGTTCAATAAAGGCTTTCTATTTGTCACTTTAGTATTGGTTTTGATGTTTTGTTTTAATGTTATTTTTGTAATAATAAAGGTGATTTTTTCACTTTTTGACCGTGTTTGTGCATCCAATCCACAAGATCTAGGTTTTTACGGTATTATAGATGACCTTTGAATATTGGGTCTATTCTTCTTGGTTAACTGGAATGCTGTATCGGTCGTAGAGATATTATTAAAAGTGTCATTTGTATGCTCAATTATTGGTGTGCTTTTTCATTTTTCTATGGTTGAAACTTATTGTATATTTGATCCCTTTGAGTGTTTCATAAAACTTACTGGTGGAACTAGTTTGTGATCATTGTTAAGCTTTTTTGTATTTAGTATGTGTATTTTCTTAATCTGAAATACGTTTACCTTAAAGAAAGAATATGACAAGAACATGGTCGGTTGAGGCGGGCCTTGGTTTTGGAATGGCATCTTGTTCTGTGTTGGCAGTTAAACTCCATAATATTATCACGAATAGATGAAAAAAAGAGTAAAGTTTTAGTGGAAAACAATTAGCTTTTATTTGCATAAACAAAAGTATACGACAATACTTGTCTTTCTCATTATTAAAAAAAAGACCTCCATTGCATCTTGTTCAAGGACTGCTCTTCCTTCTTCCTCCTCCTACAATGGTGTTGGCAAAACTCGTAGAGACCTTAAAAAAATTACTGAGCCAAGAACTCTTCCTTAGTAGCCGCTGGCCTCCAGCGACGGCGACGATGGAGAAAGGAACTTCCACCCCGACGGCAACGTGCTACCATGCTTGAACCGTGAACCCACCAATCTCCGGCAGTAGTGCGAACCAACCCTCACGACGGCGTGATCTCCAAGACAGCAAAGCTTTTTCTCTGATGTAGATGACACCCCTAAGATTTGCTCCAATACAATGGCATCAGTTATGGAAGTTGACCTGTGAATGGACAGATCTTCGATGTCACCGCCAACGAGTCCTATGACCTTGTAAGTTTGTACTCCACGTTTGCCGGCAATGACGCATCAAGGGAGGAGGCGAGATTGTGTAGGAGAATGAGGCCCATCGGCGCCGGACACAAAATGATGAGGTTTGACAACGACAGCAACATCTTGAGGGGCCAGAGCCGCCAACGGCAGCTATGGGGGAAGATCCTTAAACTTTGGTTGTTAGTGTTAGTGTTAGGGTGAGATGGTTTTGAATCAAGGTCAGAGATAAAAAGTTTTAAAGAAAGTAACGTTGAGATTTCTTTGGATAAAAGGTGTTATTTTCAATAGTAATGTACATGAGCTTATTTAATTCATTGTAGGTTTACTTGTTTTTGCTATTGAATTGAGATCTAATGGATAAAAAAATTCTCTATGGGTGGATAAATTTAACGTATAGCTTATAGGTTTATAGATGTGTGTTTTATTTTGTTTCTAAGCAAGAAAATATGTGATGCTAAAATGTCAGAAGTGGACACAAGTTGCCTAAAATACTCTGTTATTATGCACTTGGAATGTGATTATTTCTGAAATCATTAGTTGATTATCGAGCCAAGTATTAATAGTTTGTTTTGTACATTTATTTGAACCACAACTTTTAGCTCAAATACAATAGTATTTGAGAGTTTTATATTGTAATTACTTTTTGCTATATGTTGTAGTATGTGCGACTGTGTGTCAAACACCTTATAAACTTGATAAAAAAAATAAAGCAATCTCAAGATAAATTTCATGATGCAAAGTGACATAATGCTAATGATTGATGAACTAACATTGTTAATAACTTTTTTTCAGCTAAAGAGTTGATAACACTTCATGTATGTATTTATAGTTTATACACTTAAGCTCTTCTTTTGCAATCACAGTTCAACCATTTTTAATAATTTCAACCAAAAACTGTTGTTTAGCTTATTGTCAGTTGCAACTTTTTTTTTTAATTTCAACTGTTGTTGAGCTTTTTTTAAATTCAAACTAATTAAAACAAACATTTTACAAACTTATCAAAAATAACTTCCAATTATAAATTGTGATTCTAACTCATCTTTTTTTGTTCTAACTGACGTTCGGCATGTGCTTATTGACTTTCTCTATTTATTCTTTTTTTTTAGTCAAGTTCAAAAAAATAGAAAAACAACTGAAGTCACACGCCATGTACCAAGACTTGGTCTAGTGAAATGAACATCACAAAAACAAAAAAAAAAAAAAATGAAAGAAAGAAGGAAAGAAGGAAAGAAATCGGTACGTGCATATTGACTTGCTCCATTTATTCTTTTTTTTTTTTAATTTTTTCCGAGTCAAGTTAAAAAAAAATAGAAAAACAACTGAAGTCACACGCCATGGCCCAAGACTTGGTCTAGTGAAATGAACATCACAAAAACAAAACAAAAAAAAAAAGAAAGAAAGAAAGAAAGAAAAAGTCAGTTGGAAAACATATGGAAATTAAGAAACAACTCCATAACTCAATTACACAAGCAGAAAAAATCGCGGTTAGGTCGGGAGTGAGATGAAGTCTTTAGGATTAGTGCTATGGTTATTGATAGTGTGATCTTATCTTTTTATATACACATTAACATTCAGTATGTGCTTTTTGACTTTTAAAATCTATTTTTTTTTTTCCGAGTCAAGTGAAAAAATAAATAGAAACAACTAAAGTCACACGCCATTGACCAAGACTTGGTCTAGTGAAATGAACATCACCCAAAAAAAAAAAATAAATAAATAAAATAACAAAAAAAATCAATTGAAAAACATACGCAACAAGCTATATATACAAGGTGATATACATCTATAAACACAACTCCGTAACTCAATAGTGCACAGGCAGATAAGATCACAGCCAGCTCGGGAGATAGAGATGAAGTCTTTAGGATTAGTGTTATGGTTATGTTGCATCATAATCCTTGTTCTTCTCTTGAATCCAGCGCATGGCGTTCGCTTTTTTGGCAGGTATGTGTGTGAACCTAAACACTTTGTATACACATGCTTAGAGAGTGTTGATAACATAATCGGAACCAAAACTTATTAGTTTATAGAGCTTTACACTGTAGCAGTTAAAACTTATTAGTTTCTATTTGATTGTCAAATTAAGCCTTATTAGTTAATTCATACATTCATATATAGTATGAATACTATGTGGCGTGATTTTAGAATGATTTTGTTTCGAGTATAAAAATAAATGTCAAATTTTTTGGATTGATATTGAAATAAAATAATGTATGTTTTTTTTAAAAAAAAAAAAAATTGTTCTGGGCATAAGACAAAGTGATCTTATGAACCTAGCTAAAAAAAATAAACGAAAGAAAAAAGTTGTATTTAGTTATGCTTTCGAAAATATATGTTGGATTTAAATGAAAAACTGAAAAGAAAAAATAACATTCAATCACTTTTCAATTTCTTTATTTATTTTGTGCTAGGAGAAGGGTTTAAACCAATTCATTTGAACTGTCTATAGTGCAAAGCTCGTATATGTTACAGTGTAAAATAAAAACATTTTATAACATAAAGCTTTCATATGTTACAGTGTAAAGTTGTCATCTCATATATTCAAATCTGTTCTTTGAAGTAAAATTGTCTATTGTTTTTTCAGGAGTCCATACGGTCGGGAAAATGGTTTTAGGATCCCAAAACCCTCCCCCCTCGGGGGTCACGGAGGTCATCCTTGATGATCAGAATTAGCAATCAATTCCATGGATATCTGTTAAGATCAAATTAAGGTTATAATTAATCAAAACTATATTGCTTACTCTGGAATAATTATTGTACGCGATCCTCTTTATGTTCACGGAATAAATTTATGGATACATAATAACTTTTCTATTTTTAATTTCTCCCTATTTGTGACCAAACCGTAAGTGTATGATGCTAAGTTTTAATAGTAAGGATGATTAAAGGGTTATTGTCCTCAGAAGAATTGCTTTTGAATCCCTACTAATTCTGTAATTAAAATTAAAAAAGGGTTTAAATAAAAACGATAACTTTGAGAAAGTTTCTACCAACTTTTCATGGATTTGAGACTATAATATATACATCATTTAGAGCAAAATACGTAAAAGCAGAAAATCAAACGGTTACAATTTTTCCAAAGGATGGAAACAAATAAAGAGTACATGTAATTTAACCGTTGATTATGAGTTCTCTCTAATAAAAATAAATTTAATTTTATTTAGAAATAAAACAATAATAAAAATACAAAATTAAAAATAAAACTATTCTAAAATTAAAAGAAAATCAAAACTCAATTGGTAAAACAATCAGGTGGAGCTACACATGTCTTAACTCAACTTTTAAAGCATTGATTTTTACCCAAAAATTTTTGAAAGATTTTAGTCATACACTTATTTTACATAAAAAATTATAATTGTGCCCCTACTAAAAAATCAAAATATGTCTTTGTGTCCCAATTTTTTTTAAAGAAAAATTATGATTTGTTTCCCCACTAAATAGTTAAAACATATAATTATGTTTGTATGCAACAAAAATCATTAGTAACTCTTTACGTAGCATCCCCACCAACAAAATATTTTCCCTCTACTACAAGAACAAATCAATGGTAGACAATTTTATAGGCTTTGATTTCAATTGGAAGTCCACTACGCCTTTTTATTGTCAATTTATTACTAATTAGTTCTCCCAATT
Organism: Artocarpus hirsutus; assembly: GCA_946598075.1. Lineage (NCBI taxonomy): Eukaryota > Viridiplantae > Streptophyta > Magnoliopsida > Rosales > Moraceae > Artocarpus > Artocarpus hirsutus. Next base: position 23,428 of record CAMOHE010049700.1, on the reverse strand, counting down.
TACAAGCAAAGAACCCAAATATATTCAACTTCCTCTCCCGAGTGCTAAATTAAAAATATTCCTAATGTGTGATTTCTATATCCCTATAAAAACCCAATATTTAGAATTTATTACATTCAATGATCTTTTTAAAAAGCTTTGAAGGCATTATAAGCCTCCAAAATTTATAAAATTCTAGGTTATATTATTAAAGACTCATATCTAAAATTTCTCTCCCAAGTGCTGAATTTTAAATAGTGCATCATCTAATTCATGCCTAATAAATCAAAACCATCAAGAACAAAATAATATAAATAAACTAAAAGAAAAAATAATATAAATAAACTAAAAGAAAATGTGCTGAAAATAATTAAATAATAAAAGGCAAAATATCAAGTATAGGCTACATCTTTCCACCATTCCTCCAGAAAAAAGAAAAAATCGTTCATGATAAAATAAATAAAACTATAAACGTTTTCTTAAATATGAAAAAGATAGATAAGGAAAGTTAGTGTTGAAGATGATGAACGCCTTTGTCTTCCGACTTCCTTGTGTTCTTCTCCTTTGCTGGCTCCTCTCCTCCGCCGGCTCCTCTTTACCTTTCTCTACCTTCAAAAGTCCACCAAAAATTTCGCAAAGCGAGCCATATAAGTCCTATTTTATAAGCTTTACACAAAATGGGTAATTTTTTAAAAATTTGGAATAAAAAAAATTTCTAATTTACGTTTGGACGTTGCAGTGCCAGATTTTTGGTCCCACAGCGCTCAACTCTCCGGTGCAAGTGCTGAGTAGGGGCTCTCTTTTTATTCAAGGAAAAAGACTTTTCTTTGTCTACTTGTTTCCCACGCCAGCAAAAGCAATGAATCAGCTAATTAAAGCACGACCTTCCATGTGGCAGTGAGCCATTCGTGCTGTGCTTAAAGTGGCGACGTGGTGTGCTTCAGTTGGATGTAACATGAGGTGGACGGAAGATTCGGTAACACACGGAAACGCATACTGTTGAGTTCTGAAGAGTAGGGCCCACGCGATTGATCCGCAGCTTGACAAGCGTGGAAGGCACTCGGGATCTAGGGCGTTCACAGAGCCAATCGGACGGCTCTTATGGCAAGTAAATCATGCTCCAAAACACGCGGGGAGAGAAATGTACACGTTTTAAATTAAAATTTTATAGACGGTGGATCAATATAAAAACGCTGATTTAGATTGGTATAATTTTGTTCAAGGATTTTAAGCCCTCAAATCACTATTAATCGGACTCGTTAACTCAAGTAAACATGTAAAATTAAAACGCTATAGATAAAATAAATAATGCTATAAAAAAATTATCACATACAAAATTTATAATGGTTTACTCTGTTAAAGAAGAGCTACGTCCACTGTAATACACTATAATAAAGATTTTGAATACAAATTACAAGAGAGTAGAAATAAATAAGAAAGCAATTGGGCAAAGTTTCTGTATGTTTTTCTGTGTGTTTGTACACTAAAGCAACCATCTCTTTATATAGAGAATAAAGAGAAATTATAGCTCCCAACCGTCTAGCAGAGTGGGATAATGCACTGAGAACAACTGCAGCAGTGGGACATGTGTTAATCCACAATAGGCCACAAGAATCGCGCATCCCCTACATTCCGATCCATGATTACACGTGTTAGTAACCGCCAATTCGTGCTAATAACTATCAACTCGTAGCGATTGACTCAGTTGAATGAACACTTCGAGACAAGTTTGAATTATCTTGAGCGGCCGATATAACCCAAATGCTTCTTACCACGCACAAAGAATCGAACCAATTGAACTAAATGAAACGTCAGTTCGATTAGCTTTCCTCGCACCGATTGAGTCTCTTCAATCTATTCGATTAGTTTTAACACTGGGCCGTCTAGGCTTGTAGGCAATTTGAGTCTGACTAAATTGTACCCTAACAAATATTTTGATGCTTTTCCTCCAATTAATCCCCCAAGTTACAATTGCTTAATTCACCTAATTTGCCTTCGCACTAAAGAGAAAATACAACAAAATAAAGAGAAACTAAAAGAAAATAAAATTCAAGTAAATCCAAATAAAACCATATTAACTAAAATAAGAATAATGTAGGATAACAATAAACAAATTAAATAAAATTAAATAAAATTTTAAAAACATAACAAAAATATGTGTGTTAAAGAACATGAATAACTCTAATTTTATAGAACAGGAATTTCTACAATAAATTTTCTCTTATTAATAAGAACTATTTTCTATCCATCAGATGTAAACCTAATGTTACAAAACAAATATGAGATTTTTATCTTTTTATACCCTCTATTCTAAGTTAATTCAAAACTTATACCTTCGATTTTGAATCTCAACAAAATTATACATTCAAATTTAATTTAATACACAATCTCATACCTTTTCCCAATCTATATTCAATTTTAACTTAAAAAATTGCCCCAAATACTCTCAAATTGAAAAATAAAAAAACTTTACAAATTTAAAAAAGCTTTATACTAAGGTTTTAGACTTCAAAAATGTCTAGAATACCCTAAAAATAGGTATTTGTGTGCTTTTGTTTTTGTTTTCTTTTTATTTTTTGAAATTTTAATTTTTTTTTACTTTACTTAAGGATTATTTAGTCATTTTAAATATCAAAATAAACTATTAACTAGAGTAAAGTATAAATTTGTGTATTAAATCTAATCTAAAGGTATACATTTGATAAAATCTAAAGCGAAAGATATAATATTTAAATAAACCTAAAATACATAGTATAAAAAAGAAATAACCCAATAAATATACTCAGCTTTAATTTTTCCCAAAATTCAAAAACAAAGAAAAAAAGTGAGATCTCCTCCACCTCTAAGAGGAGTTACTAAAGTTCTTCTCTACCTCACCAGAGATGTGATGACGACGGCACGACAAAGGTAGAGACTGGGATCGAGACCCAGGTGGTCACGTTCCCATCGTGACGCCACGCTAGCCTGATCAACGATAAGAGGCAAATCTCGTCGAGGCGTAGTTTCAGCATCATCAAAAACAAAAAAACCTCCCCAACCTCAAATGTTGACATGGTTCCAGCATCTGTATTCAAGTAAGGATTTGGAAACGACTACAGAACACAAAATATATATATATATATATATATATAAACAGAGGAAATCAAATCCTTAAACAACAATTAAGAACATTGATATCTACATTAAAATGGTAATAGAAAAATGAAATACTATTGTTTGTGATCCACAAGGAAAAACTCAGAGAAACAAAATTAAAAGATGAGATTCTAGAGAGAGAAGAACCGATGCTGCTAGCTGTGATGCCTTTGCAGAGGCCACTGGTGACACCGTTGGAATCTATACCTCACGAGTGGAGGTCGTGGGTCGCGATGTAACGTTTGAAACTCGTGGGTGGTCTGTGACGGTTGTTGGGATTCCCTTATGTCATGATTCTGACAAGCTCGTACTCTATCCTTCCATCGTTCCACACTTTGGGAGCTCCTCCTCCTCCTCCTCCGTGAGTCCACAGCCATCGTTGATCAAGATGGCTCTGAGGGCAACAGTTGCTGCCATCGGGGGGGCTTTTTATTTTTATTTTATTTTTTATTTTGTTTTTTTAATCTTTTAAGTTTTTTAATTTCAATTTTATATCTAATTATAAAAGGGAGAGCCCATTGTAGTCAGAAGGAGTTGAAGTTTTTAGAACATAGGATTAAATCCAACGGTTTAAAAATGAGTATTATAAATAAGACTTTTTAGATGGTCTTATTATAGTCTTCTCCTTGTAAAAATATCACTTTCTCTACTAGATTTTAGTATGTGTTTAGAAAGTATGGTTCGAATGAAATTTTTGAACTAAAAATGTAGCATGTGTGAACTTTACACTTACACTATGACTTATCTTTTTTTAATTATTGTAGCATACAAAAACTTTACATTGTAACAAAAATTTTAGTTAAAATTAATTTTACCAAATACTCCTTAAATTTTAAAAATCATTCATCAACTTCTTTTGTCAAAATGAAAAAGAAATAATCTATTTATAGCATACTTTTAAGAGATAATAGTTTGTTACAAGTCTATTGCAAATTTGTCAGTTAGTTTGTTAAACAGCTTGTTAAAAGTCATGAGTTGCTGAGCTATAATTTATTTTTTCATTTTGTTTTGGTTTTCCTTGTATAAAGACTCGACTCTAGAATTCAGATGGTAGTAGAATAAAGAATAGTTTTCTTCTCTCTACAATCTCTCTATTTCTTCGTTTTCTTTCTCTAGATTTCAACATGGTATTAGATTTACTCTTCACTGCTCACTCTCGTCCTTGATTGTTCGCCTTTCTTCGTGTCACAACCCGCCTCTTTTGGGCTGTGATAAACCTTTTTCTTACTTACGTATAGAGGAAAACTTAGGAAATTTTTTTAAAATATTTTACATATACTGATTTTAACAACTTTCGAAATGCAAACATATACATATATTTACATAAACAAACTTTTTTTTACAATACTGTTTGCTAAATACTCTCGAGAGAGGTTTTGTCTTACTTAACTATGTTACAACTTTTATACACACGTTTCAAAATAAATTAAAATATATTACAGCGAAAATATAACCGTGGCGGCATCCATACCCATTCTACACACTACTCATATCCCTCCGCCAGCTCATCAGTGAAATTATTCTGACTTTTAGTGGGAATACCTACATCATAAAATACTAAGTGAGCTTACACCTAGTAAGTCCCAATACATCTCACATGCACATTTACTAAAATGCATGATCCAGTTTTGCTTTCTTATGAACATTCTTTATCCTTATCATGTCTTATCTTTAGCTAGGGCCCAAGTGTTCGTACCATTGCGCATATAGGTCAACATAACACCGAGACCATACTATAACCTTAAACTCCTCTTGAGTCAGAAGTCAGTATGACACTCTTCTTAGTTCTGGTGGTGTATTTACCAGTCTAATTATTATGGTTATCATACCATGCATGAAGTTATAATCACATGTTATACATAACCCTTAAATGCTCTAGTACTGTATAGTACACACATGTACATACTTTATATACTTACAGGTACATACTTTATATACTCACAGGTATACAATATAATATACACACAGGTACTTATGTTATTGTACATACACAGGTATATACCTTGATATACACGCAGGTACTTATTTATGTATATATCATGTTCTATACCTACATTTCATACTGTAGGTGGGATTAATACTTACTTGTTTTAGGTTGCTGCACAAGTTGACCTCAATCCCCTTTCTCCTAGTCTTCTAGGGCCCTGTTTGGCCAATTACAACACTGTTAGCCAAATTTACACTATTTCCTCTATGTGTCATCACAAAACGTTCATTAATTAACAAATCGAGTTGCATAGCTGTATATAATTCCGATAGTCACGTGTTTTCTTATTCCTTTCTTAGTCTACCTTATCGTATCTAACGAAGTGCAGAAATCTTTCTAATAATCTCTTTTTCCACTTTAGGGACGTTTCGGGGCAATTCGGGTTACTCTAATGACAATTTTGTCCTCGGTGAGCCTCCTAAATTCCCCGAGCTCGATTTTGCCTTAGCACTAATCAATATCAACAATTAATGACAATGTTTTCAAACCATTTGACTTCTTCGGTCAAACCTCATGATCCATAAGACATTCGCTCCATCTGATATTCTACAGGTATATGTTTTTCTATTTCTTCGAATCCTATCCTTTCGTCTACAAAATTCTGGATAGTTGATTCAGGTGCCTCTAGGCATATATGTTGCAATGCCACAGTGTTTGATTCTATGACTCCAATTACCAATTCCACTGTTACCTTGCCAAACTATGTTCGCATTCTTGTCCATTTTAGTGGAAATGTTACACTACATTCAAAGTTGGTTCTCAAGGATGTTCTATATGTCCCACAATTCAAATTTAACTTACTGTCAATAAGTGCACTCATAAATGATTCACAGCTTACAGTAGGTTTCTTTCCTGATCATTTCATGATTCTGGACATCAACAGCAAGAAGATGATTGGCAGGGGTGAAAAGCTTGAAGAACTGTATGTTCTTGATGCAAGTACTTTGAACACAGATTCTTTTGTCAATAGTGTTTCAGCTCATGTTTGGCACAATAGACTTGGACATTTATCCTCCAAAAGATTGGAAGTTTTGAAGAATCAGTTAAACTGTGATAATTTTTATTTTAGTACTAATGACCCTTATTACATTTGCCCTTTTGTTAAACAAAGAAGATTGCCATTTGTTTCAAATAATCACATGTCTCCATTTCCATTTGGTTTGATTCACTATGATATTTGGGGACCATATCATGTGACTGCCTATTCTAGTCATAGATATTTTTTGACCTTAGTGGATGATTATACACAATTTACTTGGGTTTTTTTACTCAAGCAGAAATCTAATGTGACTGTTGTGATTCCTAAGTTTTTCAATATGATTGAAACTCAGTTCAACAGCAGGATTAAAAATTTCAGATCTGATAATGCAAGGGAATTGGCATTTACTGAATTCTTTAATGACAAAGGAGTCTTGCACCAATTTTCTTATGTTGAAAGGCCTTAGCAAAACTCTGTCGTTGAAAGAAAACATCAACATCTGTTAAATGTTGCTCGTGCATTGTACTTTCAATCTCGAGTTCCTATCAAATTTTGGAGTGAGTGTGTCCTTACTGCTACTTTTTTTATAAATAGGACACCATCTCCTTTACTTCAACATAGGGCCCCTTATGAGGTACTGTACAAATCAGCCATAGATTATTCAGTTTTCAAAGTGTTTGGCTGCCTAGCATTTGCTTCAACTCTTCCTATTCAATGCACAAAATTTCATCCTAGAGCACGAGCATGTGTTTTTCTTGGATATCCTACTGGTATAAAAGGATACAAGTTATTTGATGTGCAAACAAAACAAATATTTGTCTCTAGAGATGTGGTATTTCATGAAGAAGTTTTCCCATTTCATTCTGTTTTTACAACAGATTCCTTAGTAGACTCTTTTTCTACTCTTGTTCCACCAATTCCATCTATTGAAGTTCCATCTCAAACTCCATCATCAGTAGAAGACACACAACCATCCGTGCATGACATTAACTCCCTGACCAATCCTTCTATTATTCCAATTCCTATACCATGTAGAAGAACATCACGAGTCATCAAAACCCCATCTTATTTGAGAGATATTCATTGCAATTTGCTGTCTCACCACAACAACAATGATCATAAAACTCCATATCCATTGTCCAAATACATATCCTATGACTCTCTTTCCAAATCACACCAGCATTTTGTCCTAACCATTTCTTCTCAATATGAACCTCAATTTTATCATAAGGCTGTCAAGTTTTCTCACTAGAGAAAAGCTATGAAAGCTGAATTGGATGCTATGGAAACCAACAATACTTAGGCAATTGTTCCTTTGCCACAAGGGAAACATGCCATTGGTTGCAAATGGATATACAAAATCAAATATAGATCTGATGGCTCTATAGAGAGGCACAAAGCTCGCTTGGTCGCCAAAGGGTACACCTAACAAGAAGGTGTAGATTTTGTGGAAACTTTCTCACCTATGGCAAAACTTGTTACAGCGAAGTTGTTTTTGGCACTTGCTACCAATCAATCTTGGCATTTAGTTCAGCTAGATGTGAACAATGCCTTTCTTAATGGGGACTTGTTTGAAGAGGCTTATATGGAACTTCCTCTTGGTTACCGTAGTAAGGGGGAGACCATTAATAACAAAGAAAAATTAGTTTGTAAGCTACATAAGTCCATATATGGACTCAAACAAGCATCACGACAGTAGTTCTCTAAATTTTCACACTTTCTAATTGAGTTTGGGTTTGTCCAGTCCAAGTCAGACTATTCCCTGTTCACAAAAGGCTCAGGTTCCTCATTTGTAGCGCTCTTAGTATATGTTGATGACATTATCATCATAGGGCCATCAATTGAGGTCATTAATTCTCTGAAAACATTCCTTCATAGGAAGTTCAAACTCAAGGATTTGGGCAATCTGAAATATTTTCTTGGTCTTGAGATAGCTCATCTGCCAAAGGAATTGTTCTTTCCCAAATACATTATACCTTACAGCTATTAGAGGATGTTGGTTTCCTTGCTGCTAAACCTGTGTCTGAACCTATGGTTCCAAATTTGAAGCTCAATGCTACCGATGGTGATCCTCTTGCCTATGTATCCCAATATAGACGTCTCATTGGTCGCCTATTATATCTCACCTTGTCTAGACCAGATAATACTTTTATTGTGCACAAGTTAAGTCAATTTCTTTCACAACCTCGAGTCCCACATCTGCACGCTGCGCATCATCTTGTCCGATATTTAAAGGCTAATCCTGGTCAAGGGTTATTCTTTTCATCATCTTCTTCTCTACAATTAACAACCTTCTCTGATGTAGATTGGGGCTTTTGCCCAGATTCTAGAAAACATATCACTAGTTTTTGTGTGTTCTTGGGAGACTCTTTGATCTCTTAGAAAGCTAAGAAATAGACAACTGTTTCTAGATCTTTAGCTGAGGCAGAATATAGAGCCCTGGCAGCTACAACAAGTGAGTTGGTTTGGTTGAAACAATTGTTGAAAGATTTTCAAGTTAATACTGCCATGCCACCCCTTCTTTTCTGTGACAACCAGGCTACTATACACATGGCTTCTAATCCGATGGTTTACGAACAAACTAAACACATTGAGATAGATTGTCATTTTGTTCGTGATAAGGTCACTGAGGGAATAATTAAAATTATACCTATTCGATCTCAACACCAACTTGCAGATATGTTCACCAAGCCCTTACCTTCTTCCTCCTTATTTCCACACTCTTATCCAAGATGGCTGTAAAAGATATTTACACTCTATCTTAAGAGGGAGTTTTAGAGATAATAGTTTGTTACAAGTCCGTTGTAAATTTAGTTACAAGTCAATTAGTTTGTTAAACAACGTGTTAAAAGTCATGAGTTGCTTAGCTGTAATTTATTTTTTCATTTTGTTTTGGTTTTCCTTGTATAAAGACTCGACTCTAGATTTCAGATGGTAGTAGAATAAAGAATAGTTTTCTTCGGGGCATTTTTAAAAATGACTCTTTGAGAAAAAATTTTTTGGTCAATGATCTCTTTTTTTTTTGTTAGTTTTTGGCAAAAAAAAAAAAAAAGCCTTTTTGGGCATCAAAACGGCTCTAGTTTTTTTTTCATCCTGTTGAAGTTCCTTACTTTGCTACAGTTATTTTCTTTATCTTTCTAAAAAAAGCTAGAGCAGTTTATCTGCTCAGAAAAACGTGTTTTTTGGTAAAAAAAAAAAGGTCATTTACCCAATTGAAAATTTTTTTTTTTAGCCCTTTTCTCAAATTATTCCGTTTTCTTCTCTCTACAATCTCTCTATTTCTTCGTTTTCTCTCTCTAGATTTCCACAATACTTGCTCGCTTTCTTTCGGGGTACTTTTAAAAAGGGCCTAAGTGGGAAAAAATTTTGGGTCAATGGTCTTTTTTTTTTTTTTTTTGGCATTACAAAACTAGCTTTTTGGACATCAAAACAGTTCCAGTTTTTTTTTTGGACACCATATTTGGATTCCTCTTTTCGATACAGTCATTTTTTTTTTCTGTGAAAAAAACTGAGACAGTTTGGATGCTTAAAAAAAACCTAATTTTTAATTTAAAAAATAGGAGGCCATTTGCCTAATTTGGTTTTTTTTTTTTGGCCTGTTTGGCGAATTCTCTCCTTTCAGAGAAACTTTTTGTTGCCCGCAAAATCCAAAACCCTACCAGGAGGTTTAAGTTCACCTTAGCGAATCTCTACCCTTCTGGAGCTTCTCAAATGGCGGTTAATGTTTCGAGTCCGAGCGAATCCCAACCTTTGGGCGTCACAACTCGCAGCCATTTCGTCGGTAAGCGCATTTTCCTAACCATTCTGTTTCTTTCGTCGCTGGATCCAATGATATTTTTAACGAAAAATCAGATTGAAGTCGTAGGCTTGTAGCAATTTCGCTGAGCTTTGAAATTTGTTAAATTGAATTCCAGTATGGAGAGAGTTCTGCTGGGGAGCTATTGCCGGGGCTTTTGGGGAAGGAATGATGCATCCCATTGACACCATTAAGACGAGAATTCAGAGTCAAGCTATCCTCACTGGAACTCAGGTTTACATATACAACTTCTTTTCTTTTATATTTACATACATACAGACATGCATACATACGTACATATATATATAGTAGATGATAGATACACACATATTGGATTTGTCTTACAGTTTTACAAGAAAACATGCAAGTGTGAGGGGCGTAGTGTGACATTTATTTCAACAATAATAATGAATAATGTTGAAAAGGTGTAACATTAGTTTGGAATAAATAAATTATTTGTTATTGCACTTTTTCAACATCGTTTCATGAGATAAATGTTATGTTATACGCTTACTTCTATATGTTATGATTTGCGAGGGATTGTTGTCTTGTAGGTATATGTGTTTATGTGTAAAATGATCAGCTTGGCATATATCGTCACGTTTCTTTTGGTCTTGGGGAATAGGATGATGCTTACAAACTGTTTGTTTCTTTTACTCTTCAGAACCAAAAGAGCATACCGCAGATGACACGAGCAATCTGGGCTGCTGATGGATTGAGGGGTATATATATATATATATATTGCTTAATTTTCAGCTCTCGCAAGCGTTGCTAGTTTTAGGTGTGCTGAATGTCTTATGGGTTAATTTCATTGACAACTTATTCTAACTTCTAAGCAATTGTAGATATAATCATGTGGGTGAGACTTTGTAAATGAGGGGAGTAGATAGTTTTGCGCCTTGATGTTGGTGGATTCCTTGGATTATGTGGTGCTTCTGAACTAACAATTCTTGTAGGTTTTTATAGGGGTATTACTCCTGGAGTTACCGGGTCTCTTGTGACTGGTGCAACGTATTTTGGCATGATAGAGTCAACCAAGAAGTGGATTGAAGAATCACATCCAAACCTTGGTGGACATTGGGCTCATTTTATCGCCGGAGCTGTTGGTAAGCTGTTCTTTCTAGTGCTTCTATAATATTATCCAACTTCAACTCTCAAGGGTTTAGTGTGTTTTTTTTTTTTTTTGGTTGCATTATGCAAAATATGGTGGAAAAAAATTGTAATAAGTCTCACCAGCCATAAATACCTGCGAGAATCCAGAATTACTATCTTCTTTTTTTTATGCATTTCAGGAGATACACTTGGTTCTTTTGTATATGTTCCATGTGAAGTGATGAAGCAACGCATGCAGGTTCAAGGGACACGGAAATCATGGATTTCTGTTGTGATGAAAGACAACTTTAGTAGGAAGCCTGGTGTCCCAATGTATGGTTACTATACAGGAATTTTCCATGCTGGCTGCTCAATATGGAAGGAGCAGGGACTAAAGGGATTATATGCCGGGTATATCTTGGACCTCACCTTTCAATTTTAGTACAGAGTGATATTTTGTTCAATAGGAGCCATGAGGGAAGACAGATTAAGGGAGAATTGAAAATAAAAGCATGAGAATTAGCTGATATGCAACAGTACTAATACTAGCTACGAGTTAGTTAATTCTCTTTTCTTAGCTAGTATTATTCATGTTAATCGTTACTAGCTTGTATTTTAAAAATCAATAATAGCTACCCTACCAGTAGCTTGTTTGCCCCTTTCTTCTCAAGGTTGTGCATGATTGACTCCCAAGTATAATATACAACAGGTGTAGCTAATAATTTAACCTCTGCTTATGAGTCCTCTTTCTCTTTATAGTTTCCAAATTTAGTTGGACCACAAAGAATCCTGAAGCCTATCATCATGTCTATAAAAGCTGTAAACCACCTTAATTGAGTGATTTCAGTGCCAAGTGGTGTGTTCTTGTAAACCAGAAGTGAGTTGAGGCTACTTTACATGTTACTGAGTATCATTGAAACAAGTCTGAGGCAAATAAAAACCATTAGTTTCCTTACATGTCATCATAGGTGCTTAAATTTTTGGAGATTGGTGCTTGATCAAAACCTCAAACACTCACATATGTGCATGTGGAATCATATAGTCTGAGGTGCAGATCTCTCTCTCTCTCCTCTTTTTTGTGTAATTATTTTTCTTTGATTTGGCAGATACTGGTCTACACTTGCAAGAGATGTGCCATTTGCTGGTCTCATGGTATTAAATTTCTCTATCATAATGGTGTCATTAACTTCAAATATGTGTTCTGTCTCATCAGGTTTTCTTCATTTGCATGTTTAGTTTGTGAAACCGTTTCTATCTTGTAATCTCATTGTATCCAATTTGTAACGTATCATTTGAGAAAAAATCAATAATTTTGTTTTAATTTTTTGCATTTCAACCTCCTTTTGATTTCACTCTTTCACTTTGTAGGTTGTTTTTTATGAAGCCTTGAAAGATGTGACAGAGTATGGCAAGCAGAGATGGAATATGAATCCAAATGGCTTCATCAATAGTTCCATGGAGGGACTCATATTAGGAGGTTTAGCTGGTGGTATGTTCCTTTCTTGTTAGATCAAATATGAGTGAAATAAGCATGTAATCTATTTTCTTTATAACTATTTTCTTCGAACTAGTTTGTTTTGACTAGATGGAATTTATGGCACTATATGTTGTACAGGCTTTAGCGCGTATCTCACCACTCCCTTGGATGTCATCAAGACAAGACTGCAAGTACAGGGATCTTCTTTAAGGTATCATCTTCAGACTTGGACTTTCGTGATACACCTTTTATTTTATTTTATACTTTTTTTTTTCATAAAGCAGCATATAAATGCAAGGACTGCTTCCTCTTGGTCTTTCTGCGAAGTTAGCATTTTATAAGAGTTGTCGTGGTTGTAATCTCAACTCTTATCTCAAATTCTTAATACCAACTGATTTTGGTGGGGGTGTGAAAAATTGTCACATAATTCATATTAAATAGTTTAGCAATCAGAAGACTACGATTCATCTGTCACGTGAGTTAATTTCAATTGTATTGGTGATAAGATATGACTCTTTAAGTTTCGTTGAACTTTCAGGTATAACGGCTGGTTGGACGCAGTTCGCCGTGTCTGGACAACAGAAGGCGTAAAGGGAATGTTCAGAGGCAGCATTCCCAGGATTACATGGTATGTCCCAGCTTCTGCTCTCACATTCATGGCCGTAGAATTTCTCAGAGACCACTTCAACGAAAGATTAAATAATAAGAAAGTGAAAGAAGTAGCTTTGTTATCAGTAGACAAAACGGGATCTTCCTTGCAGGAGGTGGTTTAGAAAGGGGTACGGTATTGGTATCATATCAAACCGGTCAGAATTTCTGAGAATAACTCTCTTGTTTCTCTGTCATGATATGTCCACCAATCGGGAAACATCTCGATCAAAGCATTTTTTAAAGGGCTATTATAGTCTTCAGGGAAAAAAAAAGTAATGAAGATCTCTTATTTACTCGTTATTTTTTCCATGTTTTTAAACGGTGAATGTATCTTGATTGTACATGGTATTATTAATATTTTTTGAACTTAGGATGTGACAATTAAAACTCTTCACCTTGAGTTACATATGAAATTAGAGTTACTGGTAGGCCATGCATACAACACCGTACCTTGGTAAATGTTAATATCAAGACTTTGATAGTGACCCCCAATAAACGTCCATATGAACGGTTTATGTCCTTTAGAATCCTTCATGGACAGGTTTCAATGTTTTTAAAGTCAAATACCTTTTTTTCCCCCTTGATTCACTTTTTTAAGACCAAGAAGTTAACTAGAAAGCATGTGAAATTAGTTTTTTTATTTTTATTTTTTTTGTTCTTTTTTTTTTTTTTTTTTTTTTGGGGTGAAAATGCCTATCCGTCAAGTAAAATCGTGAGAGGAAAAATGGGTACTTTGTGGATATTGTCGAGAGAGTCCCGGTGCGTGATAGGATTCATGTAATAGTGTTCATAACCCCTTATTAAAAGGGTTAATTACACAAATGTTCCTAAGATTTACACATAATCTCGGTTTAGTTCTTAACATTTAAAAGTATCATTTTGGTTTCTAATCTATTAGGGTAAATTATATTGACACTCTTTAGGTTTTACTCAAATTACAGTGACATCTTTTGAACTAAAACTAATCACATTAATACTCTTAAATCTAACTCTGTTAAATTTTTATATGAAATGAGAAAAATAGCCATCAATCTCAACGATTAATTTACAAAGTTAATCTTAGCCATTGATCTTTTTTTTTTAAAAAAAAAACACCTAACTAAACTAAACACTAATCAAATCCCCCCTTCCCTCCTCCTCTTGACCTCTCAGTTTTCTTTTTTTTTTTTCTTTTTATTTTTGGGTTGAAATGTTTGGTTTTTTTTTTTTTTGTAATAAATATATATTTTTACTTTTAGGTTTTAAGAGTTTTATAATTTTTAAATTTTTTTCCTTGAAAAATAATTTTTTTTTGTTTATGTTTTTATGGATGGAGAGGCAATTTTTGTGTTTTAAAGAACAATGGCAGTCAATTAACAGTCAACTAACAAAATGGTCTTTTGTAATTTTCTTGAAAAGTTGGGGGTGTTAGTGTGATTAGTTTTGGTCCATGAGGTGTTACTGTAATTTGGGTAAAACACTAGGGGTGTTAGTGTAATTTGTCCAATCTATTACTTTGTTTCAATTTTAGTCCCTTTGTTAATTTGCTGTTAGATATTTGACGGAAAACTTTTAAAATATCCTACTTTACTCCTTAACCTATTACATTTTTTTGAATTTTAACCCTTTTATAAAAGATTATTAGGGACTAAAATTTGAAAATCTAAAGTTAAAAACTAAATATAACTATTATGATGTATGTAACTAAAAAAACAATTTTATTATATTGTTAATGAAATGAATTTTGATTTAGAAAAGGATAAATTGAATTTTTAATACTTGTATATAAGTGCTGGATATTATATTGTTATTACAAGCTATGCATTATGACAAATACGTATATTGTTTTGAATAACCATAATTTTAAACATTGTAGTTATTATATATATACACATGCATATATAATATAATAATTATTCAACTTTACTCTTTTTTTTAAATAAAGCTCATTTAAATAACAATCTGATAAATTATTTTAGTTACATGAATCAAAATGGTTATATTTAGCTTTGTAGTCTATTTTTGATAAATTTTGATTCCTAATCATACATTTTAACGAATGAATCAAAATTGAAATTAAATGATAGATTAGGGAGCAAAGTAGGACATTTTAAGTATATTTTGTTTAATATTTAACACCTACTTGACGGAAAGACCAAAACTGAAACAAAATAAAAGATTATCGACCAAAATTGGACTATTTAAGTGGTGTTTGTATCATTGTTTTATGGGTTTTGAACTCAAATTTTTATGTAAATAGGTGTTTGAGACAAAAAGTTCAAGACCTATTTCAAACCATGATTTAACAGTTTAAACTCAAAATTCCTCTTAAATTCAAGAATAGCTTCCCTTTGTTTTTAAGATTTTGAACTCAGTTTTCAAACCACACTTTTGAAACTTCCTCTTTCAAAACAAAAAGAATTGAACTGCTATGTTTCAAATCCATAAACCAAACAGACCCTAAATGTTGAAAAATATAATGGGATTGAACGTAAACCCATGGACCATTTTTTAGATTAATTTTAAAAATTAACATATTTCTTAGAGGTTTAAAGCGGGTCTTTTATGGAATTCTATATAGGACTAGGAGTATTTTTTTTTTTTTAATTCCAGTATATGAGTTGCCCTCCAGTTGATTTTTGATGTAGGATTTTTATTAATTCATTAAGATAAATTCTATTTTCAATTCACAAAAATTCTCTCTCTAACTTAGTGCTTTATTTGATAAAAGATTAAAAAATTAGAACAAAATTATAAAAACATAAATGAAAAACAAATATTTTTTAAGAAAAAAAACCAATAGAAAACTTTAAAAATCTTAAAATAAAATTAATAATGTAAAAAATCAGATAAGATTCCCCAAAAAATATTAGATAAAAAATAATAATATAAAAATGTAGTCTTTCTTTCTTTTTCTTCTCTCTCTGGGGGGTGTGACTGGATGGGAGGCCTGATGGGGGTAGGGGGCCCTACAAAGGGCTAGGTGAGAGGGGAAAGGGGTTGACGAGCAGGGCTGGGCTTGACAGGAAGGGGGCTGACGAGCGGGGCTAGGCTCAACGGGAAAGGGGGCTGGTGAGGCTACGCTCAACGAGCAAGGTTGGGTGGTGTTGGGCTTGATGAGAATGGGGTCGGACGGGGCTAGGGGCAACGGGGTGAGGGTGCGATAGGATGGAGGCCTAACAGGGCTAGGGGGACCGACGAGGGGCTAGGTGCGAGGGAAAGGGGCTAACAGGCGGGGTTGGGCTCGACAGGAAGGGGGTTGACGGGCGAGGTTGGGCTCAACAAGAAGGGGTTGGTAGGACTAGGCTAGACGACCAAGGTCGGGTGGTGTTGGGCTCAATAGGAATGGGGTCGAGCAAGGCTGGACTAGACTGGAATGGTGGCGGGTTAGGTTGGGCGACTTGGTGGTTAGGTTGTTAGATAGTGCTAGTCAGACGGAGGCGGATGGAAGTGTAGGTGGTCGCCAACAAATAGAGGGAGGCTTGGCGGGGCTTGTTTGGTTGCTAGTTTTTTTTTTTTTTTTTTTTACAAATTAATGGTTGGGATTTGATTTATTTAGATCAATGGCTAAGATTATGCAAGATGTTTTTGTCATTTCAAACAAAAAATTAATAGAGTTCAGTCACGGGGTGTCAATGCAATTAGTTTTGTTTTAGAGGGTATCTTTAATACAAGAGGTATCAGTGTTATTTACCCCAACCTTTAAAATTTCTCAAAACAGATCCTTGAATTACTAACAAGTTGTCTTAATTGATCCTTATGTCTATTTGGTTGTTAAAATACCGATTATTGGGTACATGGAGGGTGTGGACTTCATGGCCTTATTTGATTGGGTCGTGTGTCATCTGCTAGGAGCTAAAGTGGCAGTGCGTCAGGTGATGAGAGCTAATGAGTCTGTAGTGGTTGTTTCGGCATTAAGGATGGCCAAAATGGGGTGCTTAGGCTCACCTTATGGTAGCCTCGGTTGGGTTTCCGCTAAACCCTGGTCACCTCAAGGACGGTTAAGTCTGAGGGCGAGATCCGTTGCGATTATAGATCCGTTGAAGATAAGAACTTTGCCAAACAGTGCCTTTAAGCGTGTAAGTGGTGTGGGAGAGGAACGCGAATAATTATGGAGCACTTTTCTACGTACTTAATCGTGGGGATATACCCATTTAGTGAAGATATGGCATTTTTGATAAAATGGTGGGGTTAATGGTCCTAGGGGTGAGACATCTTCTCAGAAGGGTACCTTTTGATGGGTGGTGTAGTTAAAGCTTAAAGAGAGGTTCTAAAGAGAGAAAAGGTGGCAATCCATCAATGGTGGTTTTTGACTCCCTTGGTGCATGGGGGTCATCTTGTCAAGAAAAGGCTTTCTCTTAGTGAGGTTTTGTGATGCTTTCAGGTTTAAATGAGATAGAGTGTGGCATTAGAGTGTTCTTGAAGTTCGCTGGAAAATATGGAGCTTCAATTTTACGGCAAAAAAAGGAATGGTTTTTTTTATGATGGAATGATTTTTTTCTTGGAGGCTTGATGTTAAAGATGAAGTTTGTAGATGCTTTTGGATGGTTTGGTGGTGGTGGCATGGTACTTCAAACTTGGAGAGATGGTGGTTATAGAGGTTTTGAAGTGATGGCGATGATGGAAGGGATGACGGTTACGGAGTTTAGCTAGCTTTGCCTTGGTGTTTTGATTGAAATGGGTTGCATTAGCCTCCTTTAAGGGTGATGAAAAGGGGTATTTATAGAGAACAATAGAGATTTAGTTTGGTTGGGAGCTTCTCACTTCAGGCACTTAGTTGGGGTGACTCCAGGCCTGGACCGTAGGAGCAACTATAACTGGCAACTTCCTACCGTGAGAGGTTTTACCTTCAGATTTGAATTTAGTCTTCAGCATAGGATTAGGTTTGCCAATAGCATTAATGACCAGAAGACCTTGGAGTGCTACTTTGGATGACCTGCCCTGAGGGTATCCAAAAGGAGGGAGCTTTGCCTTGCTATTTAGGGTAAGGATCAAACCTTAAAGTTGGCAATTTGTCTTCGGTGACAAGAGTCACATGACTTCGTGGCAGAGCTTCCTTGGGTGAGCTATTGAGGTTGGTGTGTCGGGTAACCTAGTGCGACAGATGGGCCATAAGAGCTGACATGCCAAGTGGGGCAAAAAATGAGCTTTTTCTAGCATTGGGTCTAGGATTCTAAATGGGTCTTTTTGGCTTTATTTTACTCTAATTTCCTCGAACCCATTTTATTTTATTAGACTGAAAACTTCCAAAGTGAGTTGAAAGTCTAATTGGACTAAATAAAATAGGCCTATTCACGTTCCTTGGCCTTCCAAACCATGGCTCATTTGGAGAACCCCGTCTCATGGCTTGGGTCCACATACCTTACGTTGCGCCTTGCTATGAGACACCGGTTGGGCTTGTATCTTATGAAAAAACGGGTATCAACACTGATGAAAATATTTACCGGGTTAATAGTATTTAATTCCTTACAATCCATTCATAAAAAAGTATCTAATATCTTTTTTATCCAAATAAAAACTTTAAAATGAACTTTGTTTGAAAATAAATTTGAGTTTAGAACAAATAAATATGACCACTTATGCCCTTAATAAAAAGTCTATATATAAAGTCATGTTAATTTTATTTAAAAGTTAACATCGTTATCAATTGAGATGAGTTTACTATATTTCTACATTCAAAGCCAATTTAAGGAGTACATTATTAGTGAGCGAAAATTTCAGAAGCAACAATAAAAAAAAAACTAAAAACTTTTGTGGGTTCAATTACCACATGCTCCTAAACTTTGGTAAGGCCATTAAGGAAGGCTAAAAGGGTTATGAGGGTAGCTTTAGTGGTTAAGGTGATGACAAGGGCACAAGGTCAAAGTAAAGAAAAGTTAGGTAGTAGAATAGAAGGACTGGTTCAGAGGTGAGTTTCTATTGGTTAGGCGCACTCGTAGGGCATAAGGAATTGTTTCCTAGTGGCATCGCTCATAGTAATGAGACATGGGAATTAATTTCTATACATGTTCACAAGCCCTTTACTAACACTTATCAAGTTCGGAAGGCCAATGGGTACCTCCACACTTCTTATTTTTACAGGAAACCAAGGTTGTGGATGTCTTCTCAAACACAAAGTACAGTAAAGGAACAAAGAGACATACCTGGACATTGGGAGTCTCTTCCTACAAGATTGATTCTTCAGAGGCATTCTTCTCCAAATGAACAGGGTCATCTGCAACACATTTCTCCTGAGGGACCAAACTAGCTGTAGCATCCTCTTCCTGCTGCGCGGATTCAACCGTGGTAGGCCTTTCCTTTGAAGATTCGAGCTGACCAACAACGTTCAAGTCAGAGGAGTATCCGGGGAAAGCAAGGCATGATTCTAGAGGGGTTGGAAGCGAGAAATAAACCGTACCTAAGTTTCTAAAGCCTTTTCGATCGAATTATAATGCTTTTCAGGAGAACGGGGGGCTGGCTGCAGGAAAGAATGCACGACAAGCGGTCAAAACAACAATGGACATGTGACGAGACATGACTCCTAAGAGAGGAGGGTAAAGAAAAGGAGATTACCTCAATAGGTGAAGCATTTGTTGTGGATAAAGGTTTCTTTGTGGGACTCTTCTTGAAGGGCCAACTCTTAGCCTACTGACATAGCACGAGTTAACAAGAATCATAAAAAAAAAAAAAAAAGAAAAAGAAGAGAAAGAAATGAAAAAAAAGAAGCACGCGTGGTGCAAATTCAAATAAACAAGAAAGGAAGAAGAGGGAAGGTTTGCCTCACCTATGTGGCCGCTTTGGATGACATCTCCTACGTGGACGTTAAATCCTCTTTGTCACGGACCTTGCCCTTGCCTCGAGTTCCGCTTACGAGAGTCCTCTTTGAGACGTTGGCTAAGGGAGAGCTTTTCCTCTAAAATGAAGAGGCTAGGCAAATTGACTTCTTTGAGGAGGCAAGATGAGACCTTTTCAATGGGGGATGGGCTCCTGTGGCAGCCTTGCATTTGTTACCTTTGGCTAATGAGGACGGGGGATTGGAAGCAGGAGCTTCTTTTTCCTATAGAGCTTTGCCCACCAAGGATTGAGAATCTTCAGGATCAACTAGAAAGGAGACTTGGCCTGCTTTAGGGAATTTGGATGGTGTTAGCATCAAGAGACCTCCAGGTCTCACCTATCATACCCACGACAGGCGAAGAGATCCGCCATACACCCAAACCAACCATCTCGCGAAAGGCGACTAGCACTTGATGCCAATATTTTACAAATTTGGGAGTGCACTTGGCCAGGTAGTATACATGAGAAACGGATAGAGTGTTGGCCGTGGGGGCAGGAAATTCTTTGCTCACTAAAAAGGAAGAGTTCACCACCAAAGTCAGTTCTTCCTGAAGCGATGGATCTCCAAGGGCAGTCTGGTCAATGCCAAATTGGCAAGAACTCAATGCGGGCGGTAAAATACCGATATTGGACCGTCCTCATAAGTCTGCACCAAGAGCCAACAGAGCCTTAGGGCCAACGCAAAGTCAAGCAAATGAAGGTTAGGGTTACCATCATCATCAAGTTTGAGAAAGGGGTCGCTTGGATTATCATTGTCTGGTCTACAAAAAAGCAATTGTGAAGCAAAGTCTCCGACATTGGAATAGGGAATAAACTGGTAGCTTTCAAACTTGTCGATGAAGTCTAAAATGGACCGACAGGGCACGAGCTTCTAGGTATTTTTACAATAGCACAATGCAATTGGGACATTGGTAAGGTCGAAGTCCACAAGATCCTTTTCCACTATCGACAAAGGGCAGAGCTATAGAGCATAATTGGGGAAGTATTCCCACAAGAATACTTGCAACAAATTGATGAAAAGGTAGGACTCAAGGCAATGATAGTTAGGGCCGCAGAGTTCGTCTCCTGCCAAGATGCCTAGCTAATTATAAAACTCCCCAAGGAATAGACTCGCCAGTGGAGCGTCTTCCCTTTTGCAATCTCAACAGCTAGAGGAAAGTGATGCCGTAGGATAGTGTCTCCCGACGAGCCAGGGAACAGGTCCTTACTTAGGAACAAAGCAATCACGGCTTCCTCTTGACGGTCACTATGGAACCTATGTCAGGATGGAATTCATCGTCAGAAATGTAGCCGTGGAAGTATCGGACCCAACAAGCGGGGTTGGGGCGGGAGCTATTAAAGGCCTTTAGGCAAGTAGGGAGGGCTTTCGCCAGAATTGCTTCCTTTTGAACATCTTTGGAGCCTTACCACCACAGGAGGGAGCTTCGAATCTACATGGATGGGTAGTTGGAATACTCTTGCAACATCCATTAATGTCAAGACCATCTCCCGCGGTGCTGCAATAAATGTATGGCTCATTTGACTCCACCACCGGACCATGTGCTTCAAAGTAACGATGTCTTTGTAAAAATAAAAATAAGCAGATGCGATAAAAAATGGAAGAATACCAGACCTTTCAAGAGACTCTAGATACCCTCCATTTGTAGCATATCCTCAACGCAGTCATTCCATCCAGTGGAGGTATTGGTACGACTTGAAAAGAAGACAGGGGTGGGTTTGAGATCGCCTCTCTCAAAATGGAACCAAAAGACCAAGGACAGAGGCACCACTGGCACAGAAGTGAATGGGGGCTCAAATAAGCGACTACTTGGGGTTGTGGTTGGAAGGTCTAAGGCCTATGCCGACTCAAAGAAGTGGTCTTTAATGGAAAAAAATGTATCTTCAACCTTGGACTTGGGGGCTTGAGTAGACAAAGAAGTACTTAAGGTGACAATCACAAGGGTCTATCATGGGCACACCTATAGTAAATCAAAAGAAACAGACGTTACCCTATAGGGAAAGAAAGAGAAAAGGAAGAAGAAACAAAAATACTAATCCCGTAGGCAAATCAAAGCAATGGAAAAAGGAAGAAAGTATATGCAAGCACAGTGACAACAGCTCCAAAAGTCAATAATGGGGCAA
The DNA here is from genome assembly GCA_946598075.1 of Artocarpus hirsutus. Taxonomy (NCBI): domain Eukaryota; kingdom Viridiplantae; phylum Streptophyta; class Magnoliopsida; order Rosales; family Moraceae; genus Artocarpus; species Artocarpus hirsutus. Next base: position 1,419 of record CAMOHE010049700.1, on the reverse strand, counting down.
ACAAGAAACAATGTATGCACGGCATTGAGAAATGCAAGAAGGCCAACAACATCGTGCTTAGAGTAAACGCCCATGGGGGACCAAAAAAGTGATGGTACCGACAGTGGCGGAAAACAGAAGAAAGTCGAAAAATTCAAATCCACAAAAAGGAAAACGAAGAAAATGGCGGCAATGCAAAAATCACAAGTACCACAACAAAAAACAAAGGTCAAAAGCAAGCCACAGCCAACTAATACTGTAGGCATCACTCGACGGTGGAGGAAGGTACCATAATTTCACACAAAAATTCATACTCGCAAAGGATCATGGAAATTATGGATTTTAGTGTCATCAACACAAAACACACAATGGAATGTGAACACCAAGAGAAGGTTTCTACAAGGCAAATTGTCTTCCTTAACAGACGATAGACAATTCAAAATAAAAAAAGAAGAGGAAACAAAACAAGAACAAGAAACAACAACAACAACTACTACTACTACTACTACTACTACTACACATTGGTTCAACAATGCCTGATGTTACGACAATGAAAGGAAAATGTGTGTAAAAAAACTCAAAAATGTTCAACGTTACGAGGGAAAAAGGAAGATCTCGACAAGGCTTATCATTAAACTGTGAAGGAAGGCACAAAGAGCTGCTGTTATTCAAAAAATCAAGAAAAAGGAGAGAACGAAGGACTTACCAGAAGTGGACAAAAATGGAGGTGGCACGCTTTGGGAACGATGGTGATCGGTGAAAAGATGGGTGGTTCGATCGGCGACTAAGGTCCCTGGATTCATGATGGGGCCGAGTATGAGGAGGAAGGAAAGGAGAAGTAGGGGAAAACAACGCCGACAGCAACAATGGTGACAGTGATGACAGAAAATGGTGGTAGACAAAGCGGAGGCGGTGAGATTCTTTCACGGTGGTCGGAGGTATGGGCTATAGGTTCTCTCTCTCCTTTGAATTTTCTCTTTCTTGGGGAATGCTTGGAGGTTACTTAGGGGGCGTTTGGTATGCAGTAATCAGTATGAATCATATTCCTAGGAAAATGATGGTAGGAAATATGATTCCTAGGAACCAAGATTATCAGGTTTGGTTGTACATAAGAATCTTCTATTAGATTTTTAGGAATAATACATTACTGTGTTTGGTTGCACATAAGAATCTTGTATAATTAACAAACTAATTTATAGAATTAACATTAAATGTATTAATATAATATATTAGTACTAATATTAAATAATAATAATATAAATATAAATAATAAAATAATATTATATATAATTTAACATTAATATTACTATGAATATTTAATGTTATTAATTTCATTATTATTAAATAATTATTATTTTATATCAATATAATACTTTCTTTATATTATATAAAAATATTAATTTATAATAATCATAGAATTATTATTTAACAATATATTAA
>CAMOHE010049699.1:4909-17170 GCA_946598075.1 Artocarpus hirsutus | reverse complement strand
GATAAGTTGAGTAATACTTTATGTAATGTGGATACCTAGGAATAATGATGAATGTGAATATTGTATATATATATATGTATGAAACTTGGTAATGAATAACTATGGTATCCACGGAATATCATCACAATAAATCTCATAATCTGGTATATGATGAAAACTAACTAACCATGCAGGTTTAATGTGGTAAGAATAAAACCTTAAGGTGAGTAATGGTTTTCCCTACTGAGCATGTTGTCGCTCATCCCTGTTATATTTATCTTTTCAGGACTCACTAAGTGTGAGGTGGCTACCAGAAAAATAGTTGGAGAAGCTATGTAGCTATATTACGTTGAGATTGCTTTGAATGCAAAGAATGATCTTCATGATAATGTAAGCATCTATTGTTACTTTCTGTGACTGTATTAAGATTTGATGAGGGTTGAAATGATGATGATGACAGTTGTATACTATTAAAATTTAAGGTGCTACATTAAACTGTGGTTTATTTATTTGATTATATTTTTATTTTAATTTAAGAGTTTTCATTTAAGTCCCGGGCAAATTACTTTGACGATTTGTGTTTATTTTCTAATCTTTATTTTATTTAATAAAAACTGTTAACCCCCACTTAGGGGCGTTACACACCTCCATTTAAGTAAGAATTTCAGCCATACCAAAGTCAAGGAACCTGTTTTGAAGCCATTTCAAGCTTCCAACTAGCCATAATCCGAGGTTAAAATCTTATGAACGAATTTAGCCTTTCATTTATAAATTTTTATACTCAAGGGTTATTCAAATTTGTGTTATTGAACCTGAGTATATGTTTTATTGCTATTTTGGAGCATATGTTTAAAGTCTAAGTGTATTTGTCGTAAACAGAAAATTTTATTATTAAACTTTGTAATACCTCTATGGGCAGTAGCTCTTTCTTGAAATTCTGGAATTAAATGAAAATAAATTTTGTAAATTAGTTTGTATGTTTAAAAAGTAGACATCTTAAGGTTTCTTACAAGCTATCATAAGCTTAAATCGGAGTTGTATTTTATTTTTTATGAATTTTTTGGATTAAAAACTAGCAAACCTACCAGTGGCAGTATACCGCCCGTTTGCCTTAAGTAAACTATCTGTTAACCCATGTGCTAATTGTAGATAGTGACCCTACCCTTTTTGCAAAAGTATACTACCAGTGTGCCATAGTATACCAGCTGCAGACCTGAACTAAGAACCCAACTTTGCTCACCTCATAATTCCCTAATGTCTTGCAACCTTTCCAACACTATCCTAAGTGATTTATGAATCTTATTAAGGACTAAAATGACTTGTATACATTTTATATTGTATTAAGAAAAAAAATTGTTTACTTTGGTATTTAAGAAGAAATTTGCATAAAAACTTTAATGGCACACTAGTAAGATGGATTTACATATGATTTATTTATGAATGTGGTTGTATGTTGTGTTTTAGTTTTAATTGTCCTTTTGCATGCCTTAGAATCAATGGAGTGTGGAGCTAACGTTAATTGATTCCGAGATTAAAAGATGTTGATAAGCTAGGAAGGTAGGGATTCTATTACTCATCTTTTATGGGGTTTTGGTAAATTAAAATTTGGTTGTTTTATGTTACAAGATATGTATATGATATTGTTGAATATATATGGTTATAACTATAACTTGATGATGTAGAACTCGTCCTGTATTGTACAATGAGGAACATAATGATTTGACATATGTTGTAAATTGAAAAGCATGGTTAGGAAAACTAACTTTATAAACAAAGGTTGATTATAGAGAAATAGTGAGACGTGAAGAGGGTGACGGTTTCATCCTTGGGCACAAATACCTTAAAAGGTAAAATAGGGAGATGATGACGCTCCTTTGGGTCGAAAGTCTCAGAACACATGGTACATGAATCGACTTGGTGAGGACTTGGGGCTTGATGTCCCCTCATCGGAACACCTTTAGAATATTTGAAGGGTGGTCAAGCGTGCCCACTTGGGTTTCGATGAGTTAAGTGATACTCTATTGAATGTAGATACCTAAGAATAATGATGAATTGTAACAATTATATATATGTATATGTATAAAACTTGGTAATGATTATTATGGTATCCATGAAATATGATCATAATAATTATCATAATTTGGATAATGATGAAAACTAACTAACCATGCAGGTTTAATGTGGTAAAGACTAAAACCCTAAGGTGAGTAATTGTTTTCCCTACTGAGCATGTTGATGCTCATTCCCTTATATTTTCATCTTTTCAGGTCTCACTAAGTGTGAGGCGGCTACGAGAAAAATAGTTGAGGAAGTTATGTAGCTCTATTACATTGGGATTGCTTCAATTGTTAAGAATCTTCTTCATGATAATGTAAGCATTGATTGTTATTTTCTATGACTGTATTAAGTTATGTTGAATGTTGAAATGATGATGACAACAGTTTTTATATTATTAAATTTAAGGTGCTACATTAAACTGTGGTTTAATTGTCATTATATTTTTATTTTTGATTTGAGAGTTTTCATTTAAGTTTCGGACAAATCCTATTTTTGAAGTTTTACTTTTATTTTTTATTTTTATTTTAATTCATTAAAAATTATTAACCCCCATATAAGGGCGTTACATGAGAGTTTTAAAAATTTATATAATGATCCTAATGCTTGTATACAGACGGGATTGATTTAAAATTTATATGTGTTTACCAAAATTTGGAAAAATATTTAATGTTTGACACATATGATATTGATTTCAAAAAAAAAAAAAAAAAGGATAATACAATATCGACAGGATAATTTAACGTATCCTATTAAAAAATTTTCCAATTTCTAGTTGCATTTTAATTTGATAGCTTTAGTGCACCTGAAGACGTTCACATACTCATTTTTCTCTTCATAATATATGTAAATTTATTATCAAGACCATAAAATATTTTATATTTGTTAATTTGATGATACAATTAGTATTTATTTATCACCTTAAAATATTCTGTATTTATTTAGCTTATCTTTTTTTAAGTAGAATTTGTTAAAAAGTTTTTTGTTTTTTGAGTCTGCATCTATAAATTATTCTGTTCTTTTTCTTTTTTGTTTTCATTTTTTGCCGATTAGGATTTTGCAAATATGAACTGCTAGGAACCCATGGGAAAGAAGGTACACTCCCTTAAATTATAGGACTGGCACATAAAAAAAGGGATGGTTCACGTGCATTCCACGTCTAAAATCTGTAGGCTATTTAGTACGATAGTTAAAATTATTGATTAAAATTATTTTTATTTTAATAAATAAAAAGTTTATATTATAATATTTTTTATTTTTTATTTTTATTATAACCCGTGAGTTTTATACAGGTTAAAACCATCTTTTGTCAAAATAGCCTGTAAATAAAAAATCAACATTATCCATGTAAAACTAAATTCAATAGATCCACGAGATAAATGCAGACCGGTGGACAAGACAGTCATTTACTTAATTAATTTTTTTTAAGAAGAGAGACGGCCCCTTTGTGTTCCTCACCACAAAAAAGGTATGCAATTTAAGCACAAGCCACGTCAGCATATTCTAAAATGCTCCTTATAGTCGGTTTATTTAGTTCATATGTTGCTATGTCATCAATTTTTGCCTTTTGTGCCACATAGATTAAATACTTTACATCCATGCCATCCGAATTGTTGATCTAATCTTTTATTATTATTTTTCTTTTTCAATGAGGTTTACTTTTCATGCTGGTGTATTTAACTGAATTCAAACAATAATGGCCCCTCAAGATTAAAAAGAAGAGCCTTTTACGTTTTCCTGTCAATAAAAAATGAGAATTAACTTATTTTCTATTGTTTTATAGTATATTAAAAACAAAAAAGATGACCAAGTCTAAATATGAAACATACAAGTGTGAAGGGGCCTGGTCTTTAATTTAGAGTATGTTTGACAACGTAATGTTTTAATTCGATGGTTGAATTGTTACAAATAAAATTGTTATAGTTAAAGTTTTCACGGAGAGCTATATACAGACAAAAATAAGTAATCACTTTTTGAATTTTTTTCTTATAATTTATATGTAAAATATTATAAAAATTGTACTCCTTCCTCGTTATAATGAACCCATATTCTATGTCTAGACTATCTATCTATTTTTGTGTTTCACAAATAGATGAATGACACATCGTACCTATATTAAAACCCACTAACGGAGATAGAACAGCTTCCTTCTCTGTTACACCTAGGATTTTTTTTTTTTTTTTTTTCTCTCTCGCTTTTGACGCAATTTCTCTATCTTGCTTTCTTTAACATATCAAACCTCTTTTATTTTAAATGATAGAAATGGAGTAAACAAAGCCAAATCTTACCATTAATCTTGCTTACTACTTGCTACTCATGCTGCCTACAACAAATAGATGATTTTTTTTTTCATTTACTCTCATGGGCATGTTTCGAATGAGGGTCCTTTAAATCAATACCAAAAGTCCAAATCAACAATGGTCGAACTGAAAATCGGCCCAGCATGGAAGCCTCCGAGGCCATCGCCCCTCCGACACGGCCCCCAATCTCGGACAATCCCTTTTTCTTTGGTTCTGGAGCGCATAACATAGCAATTGGTAAGCAAGTAAAGTTTGATGATAAGAAGATGATGATGATGATGAAGATGAAGCAAAGCATGTGCAGAAAAATTGTCGGATCTCTCTTTTTTTTTTGGTGTTTTCTATATAGATTAATGGGTTTTTTTTTAATTTTTATTTTCTTATATTCTACTATGGGGATTGTTGCATTGTTTTGGTGTTTCTCTTCTTGTTAGCTTATGAGTTCAGAATATTTTTCCCTTTATTTCCTAACTTCTATCAAGTATTTTGCAAAAAGAAGCACGTGCCCAATATTCTGGTTTGGAGGAACTTAGTCACACATGTCACACGATGGACCTCACCGGATAGTGACCCAAAACTTAGTTCTCTCTTCTTGTTCTTCGTGTTTATTTTATTTTGGTTGAGTATTCATTGATTTTAGATTTTATAGTCATTAATGTTAGACGGAAAGAAAGGATGGAAACGCGGATTAGACAAACAGTGATGTAAACGATAGTCGTGTGGGTTGCGGGTTAGTTTTAATAATGGTAACGTGTCATCATATCATTTGTTACATAGTAAATGCACAGGAAATTCCGACAGAGGATCTGGGTTTCATTAAAATCAATTTTACTCGTCACTTTATTAATCGGTAGGATGTGGACTTAACAAAAGTTAGAACCTTGTTGAGTTGTATTATATTTATTATTAAATAAAGTGATAAGTAAGAGCCGTTTCCGCATATAGGTCTAATTAATGTTATTAAAATTAAAAACCTAAACTAAATTATATACGAGAAAAGGAAGATTTGGATTTTTAACTAATTTAATAATTAAAAAAAATAAATAAAAATATTATAAACAATTATAATTAGCATTGGTTATAGGATCATTCACCACCTAAACGTAAATTATGCAGATGATTATAGAATTTATTTTCAAATTTTTCAATGAAACTAACAACCGTAGATAGTAAGAAACTCTATTACTCCGATCATTCCTTACAATATAGGTTTAATAAGACAAGCGCTATATTTCCATCAAACAACCTAAGAGAAAGCTCACTTTGTTAATCTAACGAAAGCATTATGCTAAGAAAGATAGATTGATTTAGGCAACAAACACGTAAAAACTGAGTTCATTCAACTTATGTTGCATTCCACATCACAATCACACAAAAATCCTCACCGCAACTGTGTGTCATAATTAGCTACCAATTGTTAAAAATTCAAGACAATTACGGATTAAGATTTATAACCTAGCAATAGCCAATTTTCAAGTCATAATTAGTTGTACACCTAAATATAATGAGAAAATCATCATAAACATTAATTCTAGTGAAATACAAACAATCTCAAATGGAAATTTAGAAATAATTCATATAATACTCTACATAATCAAGTTTAAGGCTTAAAATTCACTCATAACCAAATACAAACTATATTAACATATTTACAAAAGAAAAGAGAGAAAGAGTAAGAGAAACGAACAGATTTGGCATTGGAAAGCCGCCGCTTCCACTAGAGCTCTCTCCCATTTCTTCTCCTCCTCGTCCTCGTCCTCCTCCTTTGGGTTTCCTTCGAGTTTTGGAAGCCAAAACCTACCAAAGAACCCCCTCTCATCTGCTATAATGGGGGTATTTATATGCCTAGGCTAAATGAGCAGTAGAATGAGGCTTTTTTGACTTAAAGGCGTGAAAAATGCGTCATTTGTTGGGTGTCGGTCTGTAGCGGGCAAAACATCAACTGCAACCCACGGGACTATTGAAAGATGGACGCTTGCTTCCAGTTTTAGGTTTTAGCTGCAGCGCCTAGGAAAACTTAGCCGAGGTTTCTTAATTTCTTTTGATCTCTTCAAAACTTCAATTTTAGAACCCGAAATGCTTTCAAATCAACGTTTGTGATCCCAAAACTTTTATTAACACTCAAAACACCTTCAAAACATAAAAATACAATAAAAACACAATAAAACAAAGAACTAACAACTAAAACATGTGAAAGAATGATATGAAAATCATGTGAAATTATACACTATCATTAATTCACGCATACTCTTATTCTCTCTCATTAATTTTTTTAGCGCTATCTCTATAGTCACATGTTATATTGTTTTGAACTGGTTTGAATTTTTCAAACTATTTGTTGGAATCAAAAATGTCAAAAATAATTTGCTCTGATTTTGTGTGAAACTAGAAAAAATAAAAAATAAAAAATAAAAAATGAGGCTAACATGCGTGGATCCGCGTGGATCGAGTCCTGACAAGTCACGTTATCCACTCGTCAGTTGACTGCTTCCAACGACGCCCAGCAGGCCAACGAAAACGTTTCATTTTCTTCACATAATTTACAAGCCACGAGGTAAACGCATACAGTTATAATATCCTCGCCACGTGTTGCATCCACCACTGATAAAATAATTACATATTCAGTCCCCTATGTATTTTATATGGTCCATGTTCTTCATAATTTTTTATTTTTGGCCCCAAACGTTTGACGATTTTTTTTCGTTCCAAGCCTGATGAAAACCTATTTTCTTTAAAGATAAAAGGAAAAAAAAATCTGCAATTTTTTTTTTCACCTTAGCCTTTAATGACTTTCTTAACATATTTAGAAGAAAATACAAAATGGAAAAAAATTGACGCCTGATATAACAATAAAATAGTAAACGAATAAGAAATAAGCACATCAAAAGGAGTAAAAAGAAAAATAAAAAACTTGACTGAAAAATATACCAAAAGCAGAAAAGGAATAAACCGGAATAGAAAAGGAATAATCCCAAAAAAAAAAGTCCTAATATGACTAGCGCCAATTATAAAAATTAATTAAAAAAAGTAACATAACAGATAAGCACAGCAATAAACCTTCTCTCTTTCTTTCGCTTTTAAATCCAAAAAAAGACACGACACGTCACCGAAAAACAGGGCCAATTGGATAAGGACTCGTAACTACACCTCAATTTCAAAGCTATAAATGCGACCCCTTCTCCCTCTCTTGAAGAATCCTTTGTTCATATCCACATTCAAACAATCATTGGGCTTTTTGGCTGTTCATTTGTTTGAAGCGACTAAATAATTTTTTTCTTGGATTCGAGAGATTCTTGAGATTTTTGATCCGGTTTTGCGATGGCTGCTGCTGCTGCTACTGCTGGAGTTATTGGTGGTAATGGATTGTCATGGATTCCGATCAAGACCAACAAGAAGACGAGGAAGAATAGAGTTAGGGTTTGTCAAGCTTCTTTATCTTCCTCTGTCATGGATCCTTACAAGACTCTAAGGATCGAACCTGGTGCTTCTGAATCTGAGGTCAAGAAGGCTTTCCGACGGCTTGCTTTGCAGGTTCGATTTCGATGAATTTTGCTCATTAATTTTTTTCCCTTGTTTTGGTAAATAAAATAAAAAATCTGTTCTTTGTTTCTCCGATTCCATTACCTTTCTTTAAAAAGTGTAAAAAAAAAGGGGGAAAATCTTGATGATTACTAGGGTTTCTTTGTCTAAAAATAGGAAATTTTTTATCCTTGGATTTTGCAGTATCATCCTGATGTATGCAGAGGAAGCAATTGTGGAGTGCAATTTCACAGAATCAATGAAGCATATGATGTGAGTACTCATATTTTCTCTCTGTTTTTTTTTTTTTTTTATATGTATTATTTTAAATAAAAACGAGATTATTTTGGCTGATATGGGATAAATCTATTTAGATTGTGATGAGAAATTTGAGAGGAGAATCAACGACACAGGACATGTACGAACAGTACGAATACGATCAAGGAATTGATGAGACGATGAGAGGAATGAACGATCCAGATTACGACATGTGGGAGGAGTGGATGGGATGGGAAGGAGCTGGGATTAGGGACTACTCCTCTCATATTAATCCCTATATTTAATTCTTTTTTGCAAAAAAAAAAAAAAAAAAGCAACTGTGAATTTTTAGTTATTCAAAAATAAGGAAAAAAAAAACTGTGAATTTGTAAATGGAGAGGGTTCAAAACCCAAATTCATCAACCTTAAGAAAAATGATATCTTTGTATATAATCGAACTGGGGATAATAATTCCAAAATCCTCTCCCCTTCATGTACATGGTTGGAGCTGAGTTTTTGGCTTGGCCCTGATTCAAAGTGGACAGTTTTTATGCTAATTTTCTCTTTTTATTTCTAATTTTGTTATTTATTTTGGTGAGTGTATATCGTATTTCCTTCCTGAATAATTCTTTTGCTTCTTTTAGATGAGCCTTGCTTTGTGGAGAAGGGCAAGAATCTCTTCCCTTTGTCTGTCTGCCTGTTTCTTTTTGTTCTTTCCTTTTCAAGTGTCATCAATGTTTTCTAATTAATTGCTTCTTTTTTATGGCCAAGTCATCAGTTGCGTATGTTCTTATATTTGTGGTATCAATAATTTGCATGATTGAAGGAAACAATAAATTGCATAGCGACTTGGATAAACAAGTTATGGATCAAAAGAGAACTGGTGAAAATATGTATTCATACCTCAAATATTTTCCAATTAAAAAACGTCTCTTCTTTTTTATTGGCTGATCTTGTTAGATTTATATATTTTTCTTAACGCTCTTTCTTTATTTTCATTGGCTTCGAGCAGCCACGTTTAATTTTGCTTGTAGCCCATCTTAAAAAAAAAAGCATACGAGGTACTCTTTTCTCTGTTTTGGGTTCCCGAGAGGTACAAAAGAGCATTGAAGCCAATGAGCCACTGTTGTTGGTGGTTTTCTTTTAATGGAATTTTCTGGGACTTGAGTACTATCGGGGATTTGTAAGTCTAAGCCTTCTAGGATTGGAACCCGTGACATTTTGGATCCAAAACAAAGGCGCTCTCAGGTTGTGCTACATCCCTTTCAATGGACTACGATGGTCATTGTGGAGAATTCCTGCTACATCATTATTTCTCCATCGATAGAAAATTTATCTTGCCGTTTCTTCTTTTTGGTACCAAATTTGAACATGTGTACCAAACGGTACAAGTGAATTAGTCCAACAAAGGTATTTATGTTTGTTTTATATGTTATAGCCGGGCTGAAGGCAGTGGGGGAGAGCTACTGGGAATTAAAGTTCTAATTCTTACTATTGGAAAGCAATATATATATATATATATAAGAACAAAACAAAAGCAGAACACACACATTTTGTGAGGGTTCGATCTCAATGTGAAAATTATATGTTCTGCATAATTTCACTATAACTAAAGCAAGAAGTGCAAGGTATGCATAATTTACTCTTAAAACGTCTATTGAGTCTTCCTGTTATTCACATAAAAAAGGGCTTCCTTCCTTGGACATGATGAGAATTAGGAAAGAAAACATGTATAAAACTATGAATAAAACTGTATAGTATGATTAGGTTTCACAAAACTTGGAAGGAATTCCGTTTATTTGCGAAGCTCGAAGTATCACGAGCCGTCAGAGTCACGGCACGGATATTCAATGATCATGAAATAATTTACATGATACATTGAATCTGAAGAGCTTGTCAATTACACGGCTATCCTGATAATAATACAAGGTACATTGCAAAATGCAGATCAATACAAGCAGCAGTCGTTCACAGCTGTACATTGGAACATAATCCTTGAATTAAGCAGAGTGCAAAAGATTCTTTTCATTTGGTTAACAGAGGACATGGTTAGATTTTGATTGCACGGCCAATTTATACCATCTACAAAAGCAAATAATTTTAAAAGCCAAAGCCAAAGTGCTCGAACAACACTCAATTACCCTTGTAGTCTTTTTCATTCTTTTTCGACCCAAAACTCGCCATTCCATTTCATGGCAGTTGATGGATAAATCAGAATACAACATCGATAAATATATGTGGTGTTTGGTAATACAAGTTAAAACTAAAATTTTTAGTTGCTATAATATAAAGCTATCACATGCTTCAATATCAAATATATATATATATATGCTATAGTGTTTTTAATTAAAATAGCTCAAAATATTGGTTCTAAGTTCTAACAAATACTACCAAACACTCTAATAATTAAATAAAAAAGGACATACAATTTTAGCACCAACTTGGTGCTCTATAGATTAATTAACTTCTCCATTCGGATCCAATCGACAACATATCCATCAAAATATCTTGACCGGTAGTGCAAATCGTTTCCATCAACGGAAAGTTTAAAACCTCGCAACTCCATGTAGAATGTTTGAAACGCTTTTAAAATTTTATAGTGTTTTTTCTTACATATTACTGTATTTTTGGTTTTAACTATATTTCCAAATGCCTTATAGTTGAACCAACAACCTTAAAGGCATAGTAATTTGAACGGTAATTTGAACTTAACAATGTTGGTCTACGCTAACAAGTTGAGAGCATGACAAATTGACCCAGATTTGCATTATCAATACCCTCTTCCTATAAATCAATTTTGTGGAGAAAATGAGGGAAGTTATTGCAATTAAAGTTAATGAGATTTGCACATTTTATTTAATTATTTTTTTGAAAAAAGCACATGCAGTCACCATGCTCGATGTGGTCTTACCCTCTCAATTTCCATGAAATGTAGTCCCAAATTAGGGCATGCCTCTTGATGAAGTGATCAAGTGAGATCTGGCAACTTTTATCAAGTGTCCATTGGGGGAAAAATTGGAGTAAATTGCATTTTTACAAAACTAATTATGCATTTTTTAAAATATTTGTAGTAAATAATAATTTTACTAGGTAGATACAAAATTTACCTAGGTAAAAAATCTATTTACTATAAGTAAAAATAATTTGCCAAGTAAATTTTTCTATTTGCTATTATTTATTCTAGATATTTATAGAACATTCTATTTGCTTCAATTACTTAGTGTACAAATATTGTTTACTTAAACGAAAATCTCCCTTTAAGCGGAGAAACTACAAACAAAGTCATGCAAAATCCTATTCTCCAAAAAAAAAAAAAAAAAAAAAAGACAAAAATAAAGAACAAAAACTAAAACTAAAACCAAGTCAAAATCTGTTATAACTTCGTGACTGACCAAACCATGGCCCTTGAAAGGAAAACGCTTCTTTTCCCCCATAATTTACGTGCCACGAGATAAATTAAATGGGTCTATAACGAGATAAATTAAAGTTTTATGATTTGTTACTCTTCTCTTGTTCAAAAGCTTTTTCACTTTTTTTTTTGGGCTAAAGTTGTACTTGATGTGCCCGTCCCTAAGGTGTGAACCTTGGATTTGTCCTACCCAATCTTCTTCTCCCGCCCAGAGCCCTAAATGTGTCAAAAGCTCTTTCTTTTCTTTTTTCTCTTTTTTTTTTTTTTTTTTTACTTAAATACTAGTATGAGTGCGCATGGCATGTGTAAAGTTGTAATTAAAGTTTTTATAATATAGATTATGAACAAAAGAATCAAGAGAAGAAAAAGTTTATTTAGAGGTAGTTGAAATGAAAAAAAAAAAGAGCAATCAAAAGGGAAAATATAAGAGAATTTTTAGGGTAAGATTATTGGAAAGAAATGGAGTCAAAAAGAAAGAAAGAAAGAAAGAAGGAAAACATTGAAAAAAAAAGAAAGGTGAAATACCAAAACAGTAAAAAAAAAAAAAACTAAAGTGTCGAATGTAAGAGACATTGATAGGCAAATAGAGTCTAAAAAAAAAAAAGGAAAAAAATTATAAATGAAAAGTATGATAAAACATCAAACAAGTAAAAATTATAGTAAGAACGAAAAAGAAAGAAAGATAAAATACCAGAAAATTAAGAAAGGAGAAGAACACCATTGAGACAATGCAAGACAAAT
>CAMOHE010049697.1:18109-42039 GCA_946598075.1 Artocarpus hirsutus | reverse complement strand
CCTTAATTTCTTCCATTCAAATGGTTTTAAAATCATCACTTTTTAATCATAAATTTAAATCTAAAACCCTCTTTTTAACTAAATCTTTACTTAATTAACTTAATTAAACCACCACGTCACCTCCCGTACTCCGGGGCGTGACATTTAGGGATAATTATTGAGGTAACCAACGTTAAATCATAGACAAATAATGATCGTCTTAAAGAACGATCGTCTAATGGGTTATTATTTATTTATTTTTTGTCCTGAGAAATAGATGGGTTTTTAATGATCTTTCCTCTAAAACCCTAATGTCCTCTCCTCTTCCTCCTCTATCTCTATCTCTCTCACTCTCACTCTTTTCTGCTTTCTCTTCCGTTGGGCCTCTTCCTCGCATCTTAACACTGACCATGACAACCACACCAAGTTCTTCCACTCTAGTTGCTTTGCTGACATCATTTATTGCACCAAGCTCGATCGTTCGCCTCTACCACGTATCAGCTTCTTATTGCACAATGCACCTTCTCCAATCATGGTCCAACATTTTTACAGTTAGGGTTTATTTTAGATTAAAAATTGATTTGTATTTATTTTAACACTTAGAATTAATATTTTTTCATACTTTTCATAATTATTTATTATAAAAATTTAAATAAATTATCACAGCATTGTTAGTTTAATAATCAAAATAAATATTTCACGTAAAATTAATAAAAATATTATCACAAAAATAAAATATGACATTAAATATTAGTGCCGCATGGAACCACACCACCATCCACGCCCGACATAAACAAAGGTGCCACATCCAGTCCAGACTGTCTCTGTGAAAGTTTTCTATACAGTCTTGAAGCAAGTCGAGAAAATTCTATTTATTCGAAAATAGACAAGATATTGAGCTATTAAAAGCACAAAATGGGCGTACATGGTCTCTAATAATTGACTGTTTATCCGATTAAACTCTTAACTATTTTAATGTTATCAATTTTGGTTCGGGCCTCGATAAAAAACCAATGCTGCACTCTAAAATTATGCAAATATATTTATGAGAAATTAATCAATCCATAATAAGGTTTTGTTGACTGATATAATCAATTGCCATGTGAACATCCATAATTAAAGCTAGGTAATAATTCCGTCCAACCACTCTAATTACATCTTCATCTACGAGATCCATTAATACTCAAAAGGGTGATCTAATTATGAACAAATCTTAAATGAGGATTAAGAGATTAATTTGATATCTAATATCAAAATCTACCAACACGCTTTTACACCCAAGAATCTATTTTAACACGGCATGGGGATGTCATTAATCTTTATATAATGAAGCTATAGATTTCATATCTATGAATTTATAAATAACAATAAATAATTAATCTTTATCTAGAAATAGAAATTCTAAATATGGAAACTCGGTGAACAAGCTTTGGACTACATAGGGGAACATTTCCTTGTGTTGTATGTGTATGTCTTCCAAAATTAATTATTAATTATTATTTATTTAATAATCTTATAATTTAATAATTATAAAATAGTTCATAATTAATTTATTTTGAGTGACATTTAATTTAAAATTCTGTAATTGTAAATTAATTGATTAAACTAATAATTTCACTTATCCAAATAGTGTTTATAAGGATGGCAGGTGGACTAAAAAGACCAATCATTTCAAGCACCTAGAAAACAAATATATTAATTAAACTCTTTAATTAATGTATTACTCTTTTATTAATTCAAATGTTATCCTGCTAAAAACTTTGAATTGCACTCTTAAAATTATAGATATAATTACTCATTTCTTAGAGTTGTCCATTTGATATAGTCATGACATATAAATTGATCCTCTATAAATAATTTATAATTAGAGCTAGGTAAAATCTATTAAGCTCTCCAATTACTTCTTTATTCTTGAGTGCCATTGATTCTTTAATGAATAATGAACTCATAGACTTAATCATGTATTGAGAGCTCATATTATTTAACTCCCAAATCAATATTAAAGAGAATTATTTATTTGTTTTTCGCTAAAAAAAAATGGAGTCAATCTTGTAATATTAAATTCTCAGCTACTTACTTCGATATGTCTCCAAAATACAAAGAATATAGATTTAGATAATCAAATCTGTATTAAGCAAATCAAAAAATATAATTCCATAAATAAGAGTCTGCTAATAACTCAGAATTAATATTCTTATAGTATAGTATCGACAAATGTGACTAAAACTTACAGTATTTAATGAAAATTATTAACCAATCTTGGTCTTACATAATCTCATTATGTGTAGTGCACTAATTTAATGACTTACTATATTAATGATATGGATAAGGCCGTTTCATTCTCAGTGGAAATCACTTACACTAGTAACGTTTAATTAAAGATTTCATACTTTAATTGAATAATTAATTATAATAATTAATCATATATATTATAGATTATTTTAATTATCATCCATAAATATTATTCTTTTGTATATAAACTTATTGAGGTCATATAGATAATTATTAAATTTTAATAATATTTATAAAGTATTCAAAATACATTCATACAAATATAATAAAAAATTCACTTTATTTATTTATTTATAAATAGGTCCTTTTATAAAATGTCATGTGCTTTAAGGACATCTATCCTAGTAGATTGTTATGGAAATTGTTTATAACCTCCATGGAAATTTGAGCCTTAAGAAGAAATAGAGCTTCAGATGTTCAAGAACTTATCGAAAATATTTTTTTTTTCCCAAGCTTTAGCTATGATGGACTCCCCCGAGATCAACATAGGTTTGTAATTGCTAAATCAAGAGAACTCATCCACAACCATGAGTTCTGTGACGATTAAATTGCTTGCATAGTGATAAAATAGTCAAATGGAGAGTGAAAAATATTTGAAGGGGCTATTAAAGGAATTTACACCTGAAGAGAGGCACATGAGCTATTGGCTGATGAATAAGCTCATGAGACCATTGATTTGAGCTTACAATTAGTCTCAATGTACGCAGCACCAGCTGACCATTTTTTGTCATTGACACCACGAATCACTTATTATTGTCTCCATAAGCTCGAGCCAAAATTGAAATTCTACGATCAAGCCCATCATTCAAACCCATCCTATTGGTGTGAAGTGCGAAATACTTCTATAGCATGTCCAGCTTGAGGACATTCGCAACCAGGACCCAAGAGTTTTGCACGTGTAATAATAACAAGGATCTTGCAATTCTACCCAACTATAGATTTTCTAGATAGCTGTCTTATTTTCCTGACCCTTTTGTTTTTAAGCATTCTTTCTCCCTTCTAGCATTTTACCCGTTTGGATTTGGGTAGAAGTGTTTGTAGAAGGCTGATTTGGAATTGCTAGCAAGGTTTCGGATCAATTCCTAGATCTTTTCGAAGAGATAAATGGTATGTCTTTCTCTAGTTTTACTTTCCTCGTTTGCGTGTGATTATCTTTATTTTGTGCCTACATGCGCCTTTTGTGGCGCTTCTTTGGTCTCTTATTTTTATTGTTTAAAAACGTTTTTTTTTTTTTATTTTCTATTGATAATGTTTGAGTTAGGAGCAGGGTGGTGGCCGCGGGATAAAGTCTCTTCTAGGATGTTAACTTAGTTGGGATATCTTGGTTTTTTTTTATATCAATTGTTCCTTCTCACCATTCCAGTTATGTGTGTGTGTGTGAAAGAAAGAAAGAATTCAACATGATCATTGCTAAAGCCGACGTACATCACGGACTTGCACAAAAAGATCACCCTACTTTTGTATGTGTTGGATCCGGAGAAGTTGTCCTTCAATAGATGACAGGACTAAAGGGGGAATCAAATTGTCTTTAGTATAGTATTACGTCGCAATTACCTCTTTTGTTTTCTATTATTACGACTTGGTGTTGCATCAAAGTCCTAACTGGGGACAAAAACTCTAATATTCTAATTATTACATGTGCAAGTAAACACTAGGTGGCTGTCTACTTCAAATGTCAAATTTCGTTCTAGTACTATTGCTAGCTAGTGGGATATTCTTTTTCATTCCTCTTTTCTTTCTTATTACAAGAAAAACAAATACATATAGCTGGAAGCCAAAGCTGCCCTTCACACCAAAACAAAAGAAGAGCTCAGTTACCCATTCTAGATTTAATTATATAAAAACATACACAATTAGGTGTATGTCTCTTTTTTTAAAAACAAACCAAAATTGACTACGTTTTGTCCTCCAAATTATAATGCTCATTAATTAATTACCTATAAACCAAAAACACAATTCTAATTAATTAAAGAACAGTACTATATATTTATCATTATTGGTGATACATCCTTTTACATTACTACAACTTTAGAGTCACAGGAAAATAGTGCATATATGTATACACACACATAGTTATGTAGTTAGTTAGGATTTACACGACCATACATGTGATTTATAGTAAATTAATCTTTTCTTAATTGCATAATGTGATAGCTTTGAGCTACTATTATTATGTTAATGCATTTGGAATTATAATATATATACATCTATATGTACATATACGAGTAGAGCCAAAAAAAAAAAAAAGTCAGGAGGGATGCAGGTGGAGCAAATAAAGAGATAGAAAATTTTAAGGTAGATGAAATAAAATTTTAAGGGAGGCTAAATACAATTTTAAGAGGGATGAAATACTAGTTTTAGTAAACTTCATATATAAATTTAAAAAAAAAAAAAAAAGTTTAGGGGGCGGCCGCCCACTCTAGTCTATGAGTGGCTCCGTCCCTATGTGTGTATATATATATATTTGTTTTCTGTATACCTTTAAAGGCTTAAATGTCTATATATGTATAGTGCAGATTTTCTAAAACTAAGAAACAACCCAACTAGAGTAGATGGCTCCATCTAGCAAGGAAAAATGGAGAAACACACATCCAAAGATCAAAACTAAGATTGGATGAAAAAGGTAATTGATAAAGTAATAGCCAATTATCCATACATATAACTTATGTGTAAAAGGTTAAGGTTTAAAGTAGTACGTAATATATTAACTATAATGACTTGATTTAGTTGCCCAATTTAAATGTATGTAATTGACAAATTGGAGTCGCTTTCAATCTGTCATTGTGTATATAATTATATGCTACAGCTATTATCAATCTAAAGGAGGAGTGCTATCAACTATTAACATGCCTACATTTGGCAGTCCACACTAAATTAAAGTTCTAATGCTCTAATCATTCTATGCTAAATATTATTTGTTTCCACTTGATTATTTAATAAAGTGTTTATGCAACAGACTATAATTAATGATAAATATTTATAAGAAAGAATAAGTTATAATAACTTTTTAAAAATAGCATATCTAGCAAGTTTGGGTTCAATATTGGACATTTTGTGACGCATCATTGGAAGCAACCGCATGCGCAGCATATAAATTTGTATATATTGTAAACCTTTTAGTTGAATTCATTCTATATCTTACCAGAAAATTGGAGGCTTTTATTGCTAACGTTTTGCTCATTATAATGCCAAAAAGAGAGCACAATTAAAGGAAAAAAAAAAACTAGATAATTGGTACGTAGGAGCTGACGAGGATCAATTGGGGATTTGAGATCTTATAATGCCACCATACTCGTACAAATGCCACTTGTTACCCTCTTCTTGCTCTAGCTCATATTACATATACAATGACTATTTAATTGGTGGAGAGATCCTAATATATGCACCCTAAATGCATTTTAATAATGTTAATAAAAAGTCAATCATGCCAAATAATGTTAATAATGTGGTTTTATTTATCTTAGTTGGTACTTGGCACTGAATTGGCATAAAAAAGACAACTGTAACGTGTCTAATTAATTGATAATAAAAGGAAGAAAGAACGGAAAATATTAAAAGAGAAACACATGCATCTAATCTAATCTAAAGGGTGAACTAGGAGGGAAGCCAGCGTGTAATAAAATGCATTTGGACATGTTTGACCCACCAGAAGTCAGCCACCAAAGAGCCTATCAGACAGTTGAGCAGTGTTCCATAAGATTAATTCTTCAATGCATTGTAGAAAATGACCCCCCTTTCTTTTTAAATTTCCTCCGCTCGTCACTTGTTCCTAATTTATGTGCACGAAACATAGTTTCTGCCACGTGAAATACATATAAAAAGTCAAAAGCATGCTAGATAATGTCAAAATGATCGACGACCATAAGTTTGCATAATCAATAATTCTAATTATGTGAGTAGAAAAATAACACTTGACTAGTATTAATATAATTGAAACTATATGATAACGTCTTTGAGTTGCAAATTAATTATAAGGTCCATTGACATGCATGATATTTAAAGTTTTATTTTAATAATATGGAAAAGAAAATTTGCTGTACAAGTGTATGCATGCCTGTGATAAAGTGAATTAATTAAGATGAAATGTGACAGGTATATAATACGGTATATCCATAATCTATATCTATAATTTATTATCTATAAGATTATGGGCCTGTTAGGAAGGGTTTCTTAAAAGCTGTTTTTAACTTCTTGAGTTTAAAAGCTATTTTTAAAAGTGTTTAGATAATCTATTAGAAGTGTTTTTGTTTTTCAAAAGTAATTTCTATCAAAGCTACAAAATATGGCTTATCAAAAAAGCATTTCTAAAAAAAAAAAAAACTTTAAAACTTATACCAAAGTGTTGATAATACATTATAAGTTTAAATACAATATTTTTGTAACTTTAAAAAATTTGAAATTATTTTGACCAATAAAAACTTTTTTAAAATATGATTACAAACACTTATTAAAAAGCTACAATTTTCTCTTCTTTTCTTCTATTGACTAGAAGTATAAGCGAAAGTCATGCCAAACATGCCCACAGGATTCCATTATATGTATTAATGATATACGTATGTAAGAGGCATTTCACTTCCCTTGTTTTTGTACTTCAACTAGTAAAGGACAATTTTGCTTTTGAATTTCTTTGTCACATGCTTTCTTTCTTTCTCTCTCTCTCTCTCTCTCTCTCTCTCTCTTTACGTTTTTTAAGAACTAATTAAATATTTTGCTTCTTTAATTTACATTTTCAATAACGTTTCTCAATTGTGTCCCCATTTAGATAAGTTTTTACACAATTATATGAAACATTTATTTGTTTCAAATATGATCATAAAAGTATTAATCTTTTAATTAATTTCCTGTGGAAAATATTTCTTTTTCCTCTGATATGACCTTTAGAAAAACTAAAAATTTTAAGTGTTTCAATCAAAATGCAATTTTTGTCTTTGTCTATATTTGTAATTTAAAATCTATCTTCTATCTATAGAAGGGAGATTGAACTTGAATCTTTTTTACTTCAACTAAGTAATCGAATGGTACACTTCATTCAATTCTTTAATAACCTTAATTGAAATGGTCTAGATTTATTCACAAGTCTTGTATTCTCTCATACATCATGTTTCAATCTTGTTTGTTTATTATATTTCATCTTATTCTTTTTTTTTTCTTTCTTTTTTTTTCAACATATAGCATGTTTAGTTTTTTTTTTTTTTTTTTTTAGTTATCATACCATCCCTAATCATTTATGAGATCATAGATCGTTTTTTTTTTTTTTGGTTATTTTTCTTTGAAAGTAATATATTTCATTTATTTTTTCTCATAAAATTGTTGGGCACTTCTCTTTTTGAAACAAAAGTTGGCTAAAAGAGTATACGACAATAAACGTGCACAAAAACTTCTTATTATTCAATTAAAAAAAAAGAAAAACTTTTTTCCTGAAAGAACATAAAAAAATAAATAAATAACCAAAAGGAGAAAATTGCTGGACTATAGTTAGTTGTTCTAATTGTAATTATGTAGTTCTATTAATATTCTTATAAAAAAAATGCATGCTTGAAAACTATAAAATGGAAAAAAGTGATTTAAAAAAATTGATTATCATAAATAATACACACACGTAAGATGAAATATGAAATCTGAATCACTATATATTTCATTTCCATAATATTTTATTTATAAAATTCATGTTATATATAGTGTAGAGTAAGGTAATTAGTTTTTTTTTTTTTTTTCTTTGATAAGCACCAATTGTCTTAGTGCAAAAGAAATGGCAATTAGAGAGAGACTTGGGTAAGATACCTAGATCAAATTTGGGAATCCTAATAATTAGGAGGGAAATTAGGTTGGGTGGTCCTTTCTTCACCCCTAACAAAATTTTGTCCTATTTTTTTTAAAATTAGGGATATGACCGGTAGTTTATATGCTATGTTTTGTTCTTTCAATTTTTTCCAGATCTTCTCTTCTCCATTGTCAAAGAAACCACCATGCTCAGATCTGTCCTTCCCCAAGCGATGTCAAAGTTGGTGTGATGGGGGAGATCCATGTGCAACGCCACTCCAACAATGGTCACAATTCGCCGTCTTCGGACCTCAAATCACAATAGCCGAGGCGGCTCTCTCTCTTTGCGATGGGCAACGACAACTACGGATGACAATGAGCTCCTTTGCATAGCTCCGGCAATAAGCTGCTCTACGCGATCGCCTTCGAAGACGACGACGTCCTCCTTCATGCAACCTACTCTACAAAGACGATGGTGATGACTCTAGAGACTATGACAAAGATAAGAAGCAATCATCGATGATCTATGCACGGCTCCGTTCATGCAGAGACATCCAAAGGTAGGTTTGGCTAGTCGACGATGGTAGCAACAAGGAGGGACAGAGAGAGGAGAGAAAATGTGAGGGATAGAGAGAGGAGAGAAAATGTGAGGGATTTTTTTTTTTAGGGTTTATTCTTATAACTGATGTATTAAAGTCTATCATTGATGTACTAAGGTTTAGCACTGATATACTAGGCTTTTGTCACTGATATATTATGGTTTATCACTGACATACTTGGTTTTATCATTGATGTACTATATTATATCATTGGTCTATTACAGTCTTTCATTGATCTATTTGGGTTTATCATTGATCTTCTCATGTTTCTCACTAATGTATTATAGTATATCATCGACATGCTAGAGCTTATCACTGATGTACTAAGTATATTGTTGATCATGTACTATAGTTCATTAATAATCAGGAAAGGTATTTGTCATTTTGACCTTACAATTAATATAGAGGGGGTATTTCTTAGTTTAGAATAACATATGGTTATTTATTTTAAATAGACGTTTACAATTTCCCCCTATATCCCAAATTAGAAACCATGCATAAGACATTGTACTTGACTTTGTGGCCAACGCTTGTGCTTGTCATAGCATTACATATAAATGATGTTGGCCATCTAGCTAGCTTGCAATTAAATGCACTTTAAACTGAAAAGGTTGCATAGAACAGGATAGGAAACAGTTCCTCACGGGATAGGATAGGAGAGAGGAGTAGCTACGGTAAGAAGACACAAATTAATTGGTCATGCATGCTCTTACAACAACAGCAAAAGGACAGAGAGAGAGAATTAATTGGTCTTGCCATAACAAATGTCTTTCTTTTTTTGTTTTTTTTTCATTTGTTTCTATCTCTTTCTTTCTTTCTTTTTTTTTTTTTTTTTTGGGTAGAAAATACCCTAGGCATATGTAGATTAAAGTGAATCAAATTTATAAAAAATCTCGTTGTATATATACACACAGAGATATTCTGCACGCACTGTTCGCGCGCACTAGTTGATCGAAGGTGTGTTTTGCACCACAAAAAAAATATGGAAACAGACAATGTAAATAAAAAATAGTTTTCTGGAACCATCATCTAATCTATTGTACATTTTTAGACAATGCATAAGTGGAAATTGTACGTTCAATGATTGTTAAAAACTGTGTGAAATCTATTGTCGTGGTATCTAAGAGAATTTTACAATGGTTTTTTTAAATTGTTGCTATAACTTTACATGATAGTTTTTAACTGTCATGAAAACTAGAACTGCACTGGTCAAAGAGGCTGAGAGTACATTTTACATAAGTAAATGTTGGAATTAATTCCAATAATATATGGGCTAATATATTAAATAAATGTATATTAAAGCTATGAGATAAGGTTTGCCTAATTAAAGTGTTCTAATAAAATAAAAAGTTTTAGACATTAAAGCATCTCATAAAGTGTGGACCCAACTATATGTGTAGAGACTTAAAAGTCTAATTTTTATTTTTATAATAGGTCAAAATAGAAATAAGATAATTTAAGGAATTTTATAAAAAAAAAAAATAGTGATGGTCCCTGAGTCAGAGGGTACGTAACTTTTCTAGCATCCCATCACTAGAAAAAACAGAGAGAAAACTTCCACCTAGAGAAATCATACTTTCTTGACTCAGAAGATCAAAAACCAAAAGAGGATTCAAGGATAACATTCATGCATATGGATTCAGGTATGTTTCCACTAAATTTCTTGATTGATTAACATGAGACTTTAGTTTTGATGATGGATTTTATCTGTTAAGTTTTTTCCAACCGTAAAACCAAGGTTACCACGATGCTTTTGAGTAGAAACCATCATGGTATGTGTATTTAAAAAGAATAAATTGAAAAAAATAGATTTTACACCTGTGCTCAAATCTCTCAACATGAAAAACTACTTTCGCAAAAATCTCAACAACAAACGATCAATTATACAAACCAAAATTCAATTTTAACTAATAATCAACACCAAATGACTTTACAACAAATCCATATATAAATAATCACTTTAATCCAAATAATTGGCGCGTGGACCCTTATCCGCATGAGGTTAAAGAAAGAAAGGAACGTTGGATAAGGGCCGGTTTGTCGGTCATATAAAACCTACAAACAATTTGCATACATGCGTGTGTGTGTCTATATATATACACACACACGTACATACTTATATTGGCAGCATTGACTAAGTGAACTCGGTAAACGTTGATTGTGACCGGATAATGTCGATTGGCAATGCCCAATATTCGTACTACGAGCAAACTAATATACTATGAATTTCTCCCTTTTATATCTATATAAATATTTATGTACATATATTTCTCTTTAGAGACGAAGTCCAGAGAAACAAGGGACCAGCATCAGCATATTTTGGGTATTATTAAAGATGTCACCCTCCGCGTTGACGATAATGTTTGTTGAAGTTTTCAACCAAAGATTTAATCGACAAAAAGTGTGTCACCTCAACCATTTTCAATATGTTAACAATAAAGATACATGAGTGTATAATCCTCGACACATTGAATCAAGTATTAAAAACAATCCTTCACATCCAAAGACCCTTAATAACATTTTCCTTTTTCATCTTATTATTCTTTTAATCTTTCTTCTTTTATTTAATTTTTATTTTATTTTTTTGTGAGAAAATAAAGGCAAGAATATATGAGGACCATTTGGTATAATTTTCGATAGGTGAAAATGTTTTTCTTCTAAAAAAAATAAAAATTTTTAAAAAATTATGCTTATAATGTTTTAAAATTTTTACCTTGAAAAACATCTGAAAATATTTTCAAAACTTTTAAGGGCAAAATAAAACGGGCCATGGGTTCTGTCTCTAATTGAAGAGAGCGAGCTTGAGGTCGGTGGATGGTGGCAATTGAGTAGACAGGTGTGCTGCTCTTGTTGGACCAGTTCATTCAAACTCATAATTGCGTGTGGTCTACGCGTTGTCGCATGATTTAATTTTGAGCTTTGCCCTTTTTTTATTTAATTTGAGCTCTAAATTGAATAACAGCAATAGTTTTAACACTAATAATAATAGTAAAGATGATGACGATGATGCTGATTTTTGGAGGGCCAATTGTATCATAGGAGCACTAGCTTTTGCTTCTTAATTAATTCTTTTTTTTCTCTCTCTCTCTCTCATAATTTTACACTCCTCTATCTTATTTTCTTGAAATGCTTTTCTTTTCTTCCTCATTAACTCCTTAATTGGAATTATGAGAATAAGTCTTGCAAGTTTTTAAACAACTTGGTTTTTTACTTTTTGGGAAAATATCCTATTTGTCGGGTATATGAGTATTAGAAAATTAATGAAAACAAAGAGAAACAATTTTTAAGAAAAAAATGTTAAAACAATTCTTTTTCGTCTTTTGCTCAGACCAAACTCAAATTCCACATCATTTCCAAATTATCTTTATCAGAAAATGTGCAAAACCATTTTGAGAACTAATAGCAAACAGCCCGCTAGTGTCAAACATGTTACTACCATATATTCCATGTCCTCTAATTAGGGAGAAGGTGGGAGGTAACATATTCCGAAGGGCTAATTAAAATTAATAATAGAAATTGTGAAAAAAAAAACTGTAAATAGCATACAGAGTAAATTACATTATTGCATCCTAAACTATTTGTTTTTACATAATACAGCTCGAACTATCAATTTAGGCAAAATGCACATTGAATTTTGAAGTTATTGGTAATTAAAGTCCTTTTTGATTTCTTTTCAGAACTCTTTTTCATATGTTAAGTTTTAATTTTTTTTTTTTTAATAACAAGCTCTACTTAAAAAATAAAAAAAATAATAATAAAAAGAACTAATATGCGAATCTCGTGACCAAAATTGCTAATACCTTTTAATGCTTGTTAGCTATTAGATCTCAATTGTTAATAATTTCAAAACTCATGGTGCAATTTGCCAAGATTGAAAATTCAAGTGCATTATGCAAAAAGTAATCAGGGGCAATACTGCAATTTATGTTGAAAAATGGATTAACAAATCATTGTGAGGAGCCATTTTGAGGCCAAATTAGAGTGAGACCCTCTTTGTAAATGTGATAGGTCTTGTTGGATTTACGTTTGTCATAAGAATGTCGAAATCATATATTTACACACTCAAAATAGTTATAAGATGAATGAGAAATTGATGATTAAAATATGCCCATTAGAATTGGTTTTTTGTTGGATATATTGCTAAAAATTGGAAGTCCCAAATTTCTTAGGCAACTTTCCTTAAAGGAGTTTCTATATCACAACCCGCCTTTTCAGGCCGTGATAAAACTTTTTCTTACTTACATATAGGGGAAAATTTACGAAATGTTTTTTCCACACACAAAAATTAATATATATACATATATATATGTATATATATTTACTTAACTCTCTTGTTCATACAATACTGGTTTTCGCAACTTTGAAAACACAAATATATTCTTGTACTTTCATAAACAACTATTCTTATACGGTACCATTTTCTAAAACTTGTATTTCAAAATAACATAAAATACAATACAGCGGACACTTAATAGCAACGAATTCCATACCCATTCTGCACATCAATCATCCCTCCACCAGTTCATCAATGAAATTATTCTGACATTCTCGTTAGAATACCTACAGCATGAAATACTTAATGAACTTACGCACAATAAGTCCCATATAACCCACATGCACATTCAAATAAATGCATTATCCAATTATGCTTTCTTATAAACCTTCCTTATCATTACCAT
The DNA here is from genome assembly GCA_946598075.1 of Artocarpus hirsutus. Lineage (NCBI taxonomy): Eukaryota > Viridiplantae > Streptophyta > Magnoliopsida > Rosales > Moraceae > Artocarpus > Artocarpus hirsutus. The sequence continues at coordinate 28,730 of CAMOHE010049697.1, read as the reverse complement.
TTCTTATCTTTAACTAGGACCTAAGTGTTCGTACCATTGCGCACTTAGGTCTACGTAACACGGTGACCATACTGTATCTTTAAACTCCTTTTGAGTTAGGAGTCGGTACAATACTTTTGTTAATTTCTGGTGATATAATTACTAGTCCATTTATTATGGTTATCATACCATGCATGTAGTGATAAACATATGCTATACACAAAAAACAAGTGCTTCTATACAATATTGTACACACAGGTACATACTTTTATACTTACAAGTATACATTATTATATACACCGGTATATAATTTAATATACACACAGGTATTTATTTAGTATACTCACAAGTATACACCAACATACTTATAGAAACTCATATCATAGCATACACACAGGTATATACTTTGATATACACACAGGTATTCATATGCACATACCGCATTTTATACCTATAAATTCATACTGTAGGTAGGATGGGTACTTAATTAATTCGACTGCTGGGTAATTTAACCTTGCTCTTTCCTCTATTCTAGAGTTCTAGGATCCTGTTGGCCAATTTCAAAGCCATTAGCTACATTTACTATGTTTCAATACAAAGTAATCGTTAATTAGTAAATTGAGTTACATAACTGTATACAACTCTAAAACCCACTGGTTTTCTTATTTCTATCTAACTCTACCCTATCGTCTCTAATGAAGGGCGGGAATCTTTTTAATCATTTTCTTATTCTCATTTGAAACACTTTGGAGCGGTTCGGGATACTCGGGCAAAACCAATGATTTTGCCCTCTGTGGGCCTACAAACCTACCCAAGCTCAATTTCGTTATTCTAACAAAAATAGTCACGTACTAGTTTTAAAATAACACCCTAGTGGGTTGGATCTCTTTATTTCACATCTATGTCCCATTTTCGTAAAACTTTATAATTTAGCTCCTGAACTGAAATTTTTGACAATTTTGACCCTAGGGCTAAAATTTATTTCTTTAACCCAAAATTTCCTATTTTTCATAAGAAACATTTTTACTCAAATTACCATACCTTAAATCATTTTGAAAAATGACATTTTTTCCATTTTAACATTTTTTCATTTTTAACAATTTCTTGGAAAATTAAAATCTCACAAACGGTTGAGATTTTCGATGAATCGTCTACAATCTATAAAAGTTTCGTCGAAATCTACAACTTTTGTATTTTAACTTTTCTCAAATTCTCACTGTATAGAAGTGTTTTTGTGCATTTTTCAAATCTAGCAAGGAAAAACTTTTTCTTTCAATTTAGTCCTTAGGATATTTTGTAAAAATCTATTTTAAAACTGTAAATCTACCCCTGCAAAGGCAATTCCATCCTTTGTTTGAATTATTTTCCATATCTAACCATCATTTTTGAGAAACTAAAGCTAAAATTACAAAAATAACACTTTTTTTACACAAACTACCATTTTCAACATCACAACCTTAATTTCCACAATATCCACGTGCCAAAATTCATATTTCTATGGGATTCAACCAAAAACTAGCTCAAGAACCCATATACTTTTGAGAAAACAAAAATCATAAAATTTCCAAAACTTTAAAGATCAAAACTTACCCCAATTAGCACTTTTTGATTTCTAACATTCCAAGGCTCCTTTGAATCTCCTTTCTAGACACCATTACCATACAAAAACACCTTGAGTTAATTTCTCCCTCAACCCATGAAAAATCCCTTGAAAACTTGAAAAAAAGTTAGATTTTTACATTAAAATTTGTTGAACTTTCTTGGATTTTACCTCTTTAACTTAATTGGGATTATTTTTGCAAAGATTTGGGTGTGAGAAAATTTTTGAGAAACTTCTCTAATGGCTGCCGTGGGGTTTGGAGAAGAAGAAGATGAGATTTTTTTGCTAAACATGCATTTAATACTTCCTTATCCACTTTGGTTACTTATCAAGTACCTTTTGGGTTACCAAGTGTCTCAAGGTGATTGGGCCACCTTTCATGGCATGGTAGCCGAATAGAAATTCAATGAGTGTCCACTTTGTGGGGCCTAAAAATTTATACTGTGTAATTTTTCACCACATAGTATTTTTCTTACACTATCGTGGTCAAATCAATGCAAACTTGTAACCTTAGACTGTGTAAACTATTTTACTTACCTTTGGTTTGCCTTTGGAGGCCAAACATAATATTTTCCATATCTGCGTTGTCACTTAGCAGTATACTTGTACTGTGTCGGCCTCCCTTTTACACTGGGTTGGGTTTCGGTGGACTTTATGTCTTATTTGTATTCTAACTATCCATTCGTTTGTATCATAATTTTACAATTAATTGTGATATAAATTCATTTTATGGATATTATTTACAAATTTTTGAGTAATTAAACTCATAAAATCTGTATTAAAAACATCCAACATTGCATCACATTCACAGTGGAATATTCAGTTAATACCACTCAATTACACATTATGACAATTTTACAATTATTACAATTTTTAAGAGTAAATTTATTAATTAAACCTAATTTAATATTAGATTTTATTAATGAATTTCTTTGGTCGTTACATTATATGAGTTTACACTTTTGGTCTTGGGTAAGAACATGTACCCAAGAGGCTATAAGAACATGTACCCAAGAGGCTATCTCATGTGTAGGGGTATAAATCGTCAAATCAGTGGGTTAAGGGCCCAATGTATGCAGCCACACAATGTGGGCAACACAAATGTCGCCTTGTTAAGCTTGCCCTCACGTGGCCTTTGTTTCACAAATTTTTTATTTGTTTTTCCAACTTAAAACCTGGATTTATTTTTGCATTAAATATAGAATATCAACAAACATTGTTGGGCATTGAAGACGAATACTATTATTGGAATTTCTAAACATTAGCGCATGAATTTGAACATGATAGTGGATATGTTAATTCTAAATTTCAAAGGTTGTAACCATCATATTAAAATTTCATTATTCTAGAAATAATTCTCATTATTTTCAGGTTTGTATCCATCATATGTCTCGATATCTATTTTGATCTAGTATTTGATTCGATTTAAGGTTGAAAGTTTGTTGTAATTATTTCTCTTTCATTTTTAATATTTCATTAATATTTAACTTGTTCATTTCTTTTTATTTTATGAAATTTTGCTAACAATTTACTCTAACAGAAAAGTGTAAATGTTGATCCCTCTCAACTCTATCTTCTCTATCTTGTGCTTTGACAAGATTGCTACTAGAAATGTCACTTGAGATCAGCATTGCAACGGCGACAGAGATCGCCAGAGTCCTCACAAACTAGTCACTATTCAACAAATCGTTCTAGTCAAGGAGTCGTCGCGCTGCAATGAAGCTTCATGAATAGCATTGTCAAGAAGCTAGTGAGCAGTTCCAATGCCAGATCTAGTTGATTCTCTCGCTAAAGAGAAGACAATGTCGATCGCTAGAGCCTCCGTAATTTGAGCTCGCGAGGCCGATTCTCGAGCATTGCACCTATGTCATTGTCACAATATTAATTTTGCTAGTCCGGCTATGTATGGTGGCTCCTAGTGGCTTTGTTCTAGTACATTGGTGGCCATGAAGATGAGAGGTTTTGTAACATCTGTGAATTTTAAAGTAAAATTAATTATATTAAGCTTAATTATTAAGTGTGTCGAGTGTAATTTTGATGTTAATTTCAGTTATTTAAAAATTTTGTTGCAATTGTTATATTTGAGAATTTGAGATTTTTGTTTTAAATACCAAATGAAGCACCATATTTTCCCATATTTTTAAAAATACCATTGAAACCCCTCTTTTTATTTTTCTTCTTTTCCTTTCTCATTTTCCCTCACTCTATCTGTCTCTTGTCTCTCTCACTTCTTTCCTTTTTTCCTCTGATTTTTCCCTTTGATTTGAGGCAAGAAATGATGTTTAATCCACCTAAGAATTTTTCAAAATGCTTTAAAATTTCAAAGTTTTAATTTCAATTTTTCAAACTTTCCTTAGATGTTGAATCCGAGCTTCTTTGGGCTCAAATAATGTTCAAATTCGAGTTATGAAATGTGTTTCACTATAAATCTAAGCTTTATTTGAGCTAAAATCAATTTAACTAAGTTTTAATGTTTTTCTTTGATATTCAAATCAAAGGTGAGATTAGGTTTAAATTTGAAGATTTTGTTTCTAAAAGGTTTAGCGTTGTTTCCCTACATTTTTTGCACATTTTCTGGGTTTGAAATGGTAAAAAACAGGTTTAAAATTAGGTTTTGAGCTTAGAGAAGCCGAGACTAGAAACCTAAAATTTTTTAGATTTTGCCAGTTTGGCAGGTTGGATTCATAAGTCTAGCAGGCCGAACTCATCCTTTCGGTAGGTTGAATTGATATAGTTTGGTAGGTTGGGTCTGGATAGTCGGTAGGCCGAACTGTGTAGGTTCGACAGGCCGGACCAAGGTATTTGACAAGCTGACTAAACACCACAAAATGATATTTTTACTCCTAGTTTTCAATGTTAAATGATTTAGCAATGTTTCAAAAAGGATTATGATTTTGTATCATGATTATTTTGAGTTAAGAGAGCACACTGATAATTAAATTAATATAATGTTATTTGTTAAAGCATAATTTCTAACTTTAAATGTAATTTTAAAGGTTTTGAACAAAAATGGAGCTTACATTGAATTTTGTTTGGAGCTAATGGTATTGAATTTCAAATTGAGGTTGGATATTTTATATCCTTTCTTTGGTAGCCCCTTTATAAATTATTTTGGCCAAAGTTTAATTTTTAAATGAATTTTTAAGAATGATTTATATTTGATGTTGAAGTTATTTTTGTACATTTAAGGAATTGTATTTTTATATTCTTTTCGAATTCCCAAAACCCATATAGAGATGTTTTATCAAGTTTCTTACAAGTAAGTATTTATCAATTTTTGTCATGGTTTTGAGATTCGTTTTAGTAAATATGCTTTGTGAATAATGTTTTCAACTGTGACTATTATTTTAAACAATATGTTTTTACCTGATTATTCTACTAAGCCTTCTGCTCACGTTTTATTGTTTTTAAAACCTTTCCCCCTAGGTTTGAAGAGGAAAGAGCATGAGTAGAAATACTATCTTTCTCTGGAACTATTGTATAACACGTGTACTATTCGACTTGTCCCAATGTCGATGTCGGATGTGTTAGTTACATAGTCTAATTTAAACTATAAATGATGATTTTCAATAGTCTTGTATTAATATTATGATTTATAGTTTATTTACCTACCCACCGTCAAAGTAAACATCCACGTGATAGTGACTATTGATGAGATTTCGGCTGAGCAATTTACCTTGTGTTTGGCAAAAATGGTTCCTATCACTTTTTCAGTTATTAACAGTGTAAAGCTCTCACACGCTATAGTAACAATAAAAAAATAATGACAGTGTAAAGCTCTCACATGCTACAATAAAAGTATTTTTACCCAATGGTTCCCATTATCCTTCCAAACACCCTATAATTTACAGTCATTTACTTTTCGTTGATTTACTCTATTTAATTAATCTTATTTAACTTAACAATCCCACCCCCATTTTTGAGACGTTATAGGTTTAGTTGATAGAAAAAAAACCAAAGGTGCGAGATAGTGCAAATAGAGAAACAAAGAAAGAAAAAAAAAAGAAAATAAAAACAACATAAACGATGTGAAATTTAAGAAAAAAAAAAGCAAATTAGAATTTCAAAGGTTTCTGTTATTTAGTACTTAAAATTATAATGTATCTACGAGCTCAAGTTATATAAAATGTGCTATATAGTATAGGTTTCGATCAAAATCTTTGAACAACTGATTAAAATAAAAATAAAATAATTAATTTAAGAAAATTAAATAAACTAAACTATCCAATAAAAAGAAATGCTATAAGGATCCAATTTCTTTTAATCATCTTACAAAGCTTCCCCTTTTTTCTTTAATTTAATAGCTTAGATAAGTGATAGTCAGGAATTTTCAATTCTATTCACAAGCCACTCTCCAGTCAAGTAGAAATACCCCGCATTAAGAGACACGCTATAAGGATTCATTAAGCTCTGCATTCCCCCCAGTAGCTACACAAATCCAGCCAGTGCCTATCTCAATAGCAATGATGCCATTTTATATATGGCCAAACACATAAATCTCTTTTACAAGTTCATTTCGATATTCTAATCATTTAAATGGTGATCAAGAACTTAGAAGCATTAAGCACAGTATAGAACAATCAACTAAACATAATTAGATAAGCTTAAGTTAAATTAAGAAAGAAATCGAACAAAACTCCATTATTAGACTAAATTAAAAGGCTAGAACACAACATTTATTCATAAATAAAAAATAAACATGTACCAAGCTAATGTTCAAGCAATCTCGAAAACACAAAGATAAAAGCATCGGTAAAACCAATATTAAAGGTGTTACAAGTCTCCAAAAAGTCTCCTTCAAATTTTTCCCTTGTTGTCTCTCAAGATGCCTTCTCCTTTAGAGTTTTATAGAAAATAAAAATCTAAAAACTTAAACTAAAACGAAATGTAAAATCTTAAAATTAAAAACCTAAATTATAATTTTTTCTCTTTTTTTTTTTCTTTTCTTTTTCCTTGCATTGCCCATATCTCTCTCTCTCTCTCTCGGGTCTATTATTCAATTTCCTCTTATTCCGAGATTTTAGCTAAAAGGGGAAGCCAATTACCTTTCAAATAGAAAAAAAAAAAAAAGAAGGCAAAAGCCAATTAGGGCATGAGTATGCTAGACATGTATCGGCGCAGCGTTGGTGAGACTAACTGTAGGACACACGGCGAACTAGGAATGGTAGAGTACTGTAGGCGGTTTATTTTTGAATTTTACTTTTTTGGATACCTTGTTTTGACTCTTTTACTCCGAAATTAAATTCAGATCACTATTTTTTTTTTCATTTTACTTGCTTTTTTTTAGAGTTCATTTTACCTAATTTATTTGCGCAAATAAAAAATAAAATAAAATAAAAATCCCAGGAATGTAACCAATTAAATACATAAAAATGCTGAAGTAATTTTATTGCATAGAGTTATGACCCTAGCTAGTTGCTTAATTTTCTTCTCACGCGTGTGTAATGTTTATTACACTTGCTTACTCTTATACTTCTTCTTTTCCTTCCATTTTTAGAAGACAACATCAATAAATAAAAATAATTGATAGATATCACTCTACCACCGGTCTCCAACTCAAGTGCCATTAATATCTTTCTCTTTTAAAAAAAAAAAAATCCATTCATCAAAACATATGCTGGACTTTGATCCATTAACGCGCAAAGCTGCTCCACTTGACAAAATGTCATTCAAGTGCTCTCTTGAAATCTTTTTCCTTGGATGTAGACATTAAACACGCATACACGTATAATTCAATACTCTACCTACTATTCTGGTTGTTTTTTCCTTTTTTTTATTTTTTTGGGTCTCTGATGAATGTATATCCATATAAAGATCCGGTGCTGTGAACTGAGACTGTGGATCATTGCAATTTGCACTGCCTGTTGGTGCCAACTGATGTTGATCATGATGAGCCTTATGTCATGATTAAGTAAGAAAACCTTGTTTTGTTCAAGTTATAGATTCTAAGAGCACTCCTATTTAACTCTAAGAAGATATAACCCGACTACTAATAAAATAATAGGACCTAGTCTAAAGAGTATACTATATACTAAACTAGGGCCTATATTTTTGTAATTAGCAGGGTTACAACCTGATGAGAATAAAAAGGATTTTTCAAATTGTAATGCATCATAAAGGTAAATAGAAACTGGGGAATCATGTATTGGCATTAATTATATCTAATTCATTAATAACCTTTTTTTAATTGCTTGAAAACTTATTAGGAGCCTTTCCTCGATGAAGTTGATTTTTATAATTTGTACTATCATCTAGATAAACATATGAAGTCAGTTTTTGTTTTTTATATTTGACTTTGTTTCTTTCCTAGATTCACATTCATTAAGGGTATGTTTGGCACACTGTATTGTATTGTATTACATTACGTTATATTGTATTAGTTTTATACAATACATTGTTTGGTTTTACACCGTAATAACATGTTGTATTACATTATATAATATTTGTTTATCATTATATTGTATTGTATTAGTCTTTAAACTTTGAATATAGTAAATTTCTGTCATGGTTTTAGGGTTGAAATTTAGGTTTAAGACCAGGATTAGGGTCGAGATTTGGGACCGTATTAACATGTTTGGTTTTATACAATACAATGTTTGGTTTTACACCGTATTAACGTATTTTATTACACTATACAATGTTTGTTTACTATTATATTTATTTTATTAGTCTTTAAAATTTGACTATAGTAAATTTTGGTCATGATTTTGGGGCCGAAATTCAGGTTCGAGACTGGGATTAAGGTCAGGTGTCAAGGTTGGGATTTAGGACCATGATCATGGTTGAGATTCGAGACTGGGGTCGAGGACAAGGACGAGATTTAGGACCAGGGTTGAGGTTAGGATTCGAGGCCAAAGTTGGAGTCGGGATTTGAAGATGGGATCAAGGATAGGATTTGAGATCGAGGTTAGGATTCAAGGTTAGAGTCGAGATTTGAGAATGGTGTCGTGATCGAGATTTGTGACTTGAGACTAAGGTCGGGGTCAGGATTCAGGATTCAAGACCATAAGCGGGTCGAGATTTAGGGCCGAGATAGCAATCAAGATTTAGGACTAGTGTCAAGTCAGGACTAGTGTTGGGGTTAGGATTGATGTCGAGGTTTAGATTTTAGGCTAAGGCTAGGGTCGGGAATTCAGGACCAAGGTTGAGGTTAGGGTCGGGAACAGGATTTGAGAGCAGGGTCGAGGTCAGGAATCGAAACCAATGTCAAGGTTGAGATTTGAGATTGGGGTTAGGGTTGAGGTTGGAATTCAAGACCGATGTCAAGGTCGACACCAGGATTTAGGACAGGGCTCGAGGTCAAGATTTGGGACTGATGTTAAGGTCAGGATTCGGGGTTAGAGCTGGGATCGAGATCAAAACTAGGGTCTAGATCAGGATTCAATGTCGTGATTCTAGACTAGGGTTAGAGTCTAGATTGATGACTAAATTTGGATTGGGGTTAGGATTCAGGGAATTCGACAGCTACACCGACCCCAACCCCAAATCCTTACCCAGACTTTGTCCCTTGTCCAAAATCCTGACTTTACACCAGTCCCGATCTAGACCTTGGTCCCAAATCCTGGCCTTGACCCCTGATTCCAAATCCTAACCATGACCCCAACCTTGAATTTTGACCATGGTTTTGAATCCTAACTGGTAATCTCAATACCGACCCCAAATCTCGACCATGACCCCAGTCTCGAATTCTAACTTTGACGTTGACCCCGACCTTGGTCCTAAATCTTGGCCTCGAATCCTGACTCTAATCCTAAATTCTAACCTCGATTCGTTCCCGACTTTGAGTCTCGACCCCAATCTTGCTCCCCAATCCCAACCCTGGCCCCAGTACTAAATCTTGACCTAAAATTCCAACCTCGGCCCTGGTCCCAAATCTCGACCCCAAATCTTGACATTGACCTAAATCCTGACACTGACCTCAAATCTCGACTGTAACCTCGGTCTCAAATTCTGACTTTGACCCCAACCCAACCCTTGTCCTAAATCCCAGTCTCAAATTCCAACCTCAATTTTGAATCTCGACTTCAACCCCAATCTCAAATCTTAACCCCGACCACGACATTGGTCCCCAATCCAGCCCCGAATCCTTACTACGATCCTAGTCCTAAATCTTGACCTAGAATTCTGATCTAACCTTGACCCCGATTCCCGTCCCGAGGCTCGACCTAACCTTAGTCCCTAGTCCCGACCCTAGTCTTGAATCCCAACCTAAAATCTCAACCTAGACCTAGGCCCAGACCCCGACCCTGACCTAGACCTTGACCTCGACCCCAGCCTAAATCCTGGCCTTAATCTTGACACCGATCTCAAATCTCGATCTCGACTCCTATCTCGAATCCCAATTCTGACCTCGTCTCTGACCCCTAATCTTAACTCCTAATCTTGACCTCAACCCCAACCTGACCCTAGTTGTGAATCCTGACTCAACCATAGTCCATTGTCCCAAATCTCGATCTCAACCTTGACATCAAATCTTGAGCCCGGTCCCAAATCTTGAGCCCGACTCCAAATTCTGACCGTGACTCCAGTCTCGAATAACAACTTCAACCCGACCTTGGACCCTAGTCCTAAATCCCAACCCCGACCTTGGTCCTAAGTTCCATCCTTGAATCCTGACCCCCGACACCAATCCTGAATCCTGATCTTGACCTCAGTCTCAAATCCTGACCCCAAACCCCAGTCTTGAATCTCATTCTAAAACTTCAACTTCTATGTCAATTTTTAATATATTTCAAATATTTGATTGGTTTATTTATATGCATTTTTGGCTTAAATTATATAATACGGTTTAATACGGATTTTTTTGATAGTATATGATATCACGACTTGTATTGTATTAATTTTTGATTTCGTGTCACATAATACAATACATAGATGTTACCAAATATTGTATTGTTTTTAAATAATATAATACAAAGTGCTAATACGGCTGGACAAACGTGCCTTAAAAAATTAGTCAAATGTAAGAGAGAATTCAATATTGGAGACGCTTGAGTCAAATATTTCATCCTAAATACATTGGTTGGGCGGGGGGGGGGGGGG